>AFRA01000907.1:0-15000 GCA_000223055.1 Claviceps fusiformis PRL 1980
AATAAGTACTACTAGTATCTTAATAATATAAAAAGAGCTATAATATTCTATAACCTTAACTTAGTATTTATTATAGTTAAGAAAGAATTTAGTATTAAAATTTAAAACACTATTACCTAGCTTAACTAAGCTAAATTTATTAGGGATAATATATTATTTAAAATATCCCTATAGGAATTTATAATAAAAGTTTTCTTCTATATTAAAGCTAATAAAGAATCTACTAACCTTTAGCTTCTTACTTATCTTTACTATAAGCTTTATATAAAGCTTTAGTAAATCTACCTTTAACTAGTAAAATCTAATTACTAAAATATATATTAACCTAATAAAGGATAAGAGGTATAACCTTAAGGACTTTATTCTAGGTAATAAAACCTACTATAAAATAAAGAGAAATAAGGTTTAAGCCTTTGCTTACCTCCTTATAAAGAACTTAGATTTAATAAATAATAATACCCCTTACCTTACTATAAAGGCTTACTAAAATAGGCTACCTTATTATAATAGCTATTATAGTAGTAGTTATAGCCTGCCCTAATACTAATAAGGCAGTTATTACTAATACTTATAAAGCTATAAATATTATTATAATTTTAGTAATAGGTATAATAGTAGAAACTATTAGCTTTAGGGCTATTTATACCCTTTTTAACCTAATTATAGTTACTTTTATAAAGGTTATAAAAAAGCCTTATAGTAATCCTTTAAAGAACTTAAAGAGAATATATTAGTAGCTACTTTTAATATTAAAGAGGTAAATCCCTTTAGGTAATAAAAGAAAACTAAGCCTAAATACTATAATTTCTTTAAGTGCCTTTAATATAATTATAAAGGTTATAAACTATAATTCTATAAAAAATAAGTACTTAAAGAAGGTAATAGTATAAACTATATAGTTATAGTAAATAACTTTAATATAAAAGCTAAGGAGTTTTACTTTATATTTTTAAAATACTATATAGTTAAGAAAAGTATTATTAAAAGTAACTTAAATAAGAATAAATCTAACTTTATAAATACTTTTTATACTAAAGAGCCTATACTCTCTCTTAGTATATACTATAAAAAAATTATAATATTTAAAGAACTAACTAATAGCTAAGTTATTAAAGTAGTAATAAGGCTATATTAATTAGAAATTACTAAAAAAAAAAAGGTAATTACTTATTTTAAGATAAACCTTTACTTTAATAACTAAAGGTAGAACTATAAAATCTACTTTAATATAAAGACTTTATTAATACTAGTTAATAAAGAGTAGCTTTAGTAGAATAGTTATAATATTTAATAAGGAACTTAAAAGCCTAAACTTATAAATAATATAAATTTCTTTTTTTATATTATAAAAACCACTACCTTTAACTTTTATATTAAAGGTAAAGCTAAAGGAAAATTAATATTTAATTACTTTATTATAATTACTAATATAATAAAGAAGCTTATATTAAAATTATTAATTAGTATAAATTTTATTTATAATTATAGTATTAAAATTAACTTTATTAACCTTAGGGTTATTTTTTAATTTATATATAATATAACTATACCTAGCTATATTTTCTACCCTACTAATATAGTCTTAACTAAAAAGGTTATTATAATATACTATATTACTATACTACTATATAGCTTAGAATTTATATTAGTTTTTTAAAAAAACTATATAATATATAAAGCTATAGGTATTTATTACTTTATTTTAAAAAACTACTAAATCTTTAATAATATTATAAATTATAAGTAAGTAAAATACTTATTAATTTATAACTTTATAAACCTTTTAATTTATATTAAACCTAACTAAAAATTAAGAAACCTTTAAGGTTTAAACTCTATAGACTTTTACTTTACTATAAATAATATTAAAGACTTTTTTACCTTCTATAGTTATAATATTAATATTCTATTAAGCTATAAAAAGCTAGTAATACTAAAGGATATCTTTCCCTTTAAAATAAAGAAAAATACTAAAAATATAGCTAATAACCTTAACCTTAAGGTAGTTAATAATAGTATCCCTTTATATAGTATTATATACCTAAATAATATTCTATTTATTATAAATAAATTTAATATTAAAATTATAAATCTTAACCTAATAGCTATAAAAAAACTTATTAAACTTACTAATAAGTATAATATTTATTATAACTAAAGGGTAGTATTAATACTTAAAAAGGAGTAAATATATATTAATTTTATTAATAATTAGTAAAATTAACTAAAACCTTTATAAATATATTATTTAAGTAAAAAGGATTTTAAAAAGTTTTATAAAATCTTTAATAAAAAGTATAAAGCTAGTAAGGTATTCTACCTTAAAATAGGAGAAAAGGTATTATGCCTATACCTAGGTTTCCTTATATAGTATAATACTAAGAAAGAATATAAAGAAAGAGTAGTAATTAATATAAAACCTATAAATAATATTACTATTTTAAATATATACCCTTTACTTAATTAAAGGAATATTATAAAGAATATATATAGAAAGTATTAAATATCCCTTTTAAATACCTTTAGCTTCTTTAACTAGCTTTTAATATAATATAAGTATTATAATAAAATAATAATTATTTTTAAAAAAAGAATTAAGGTATTCTATATTATAATATAAGGATATAAGAATTCCTTAGTATATACTTAGTGCTTTATAAATAAGTAATTCTATAAATACTAAGCCTTTATATAAGTATATATTAATAATATTATAATTTTCTTTAATACCTTTAAAGAGCACTTAATTTACCTTAAAATTATATTTAAAATCCTTAAGAAATACTATTTATATATAATAGCTAAGAAGTTATTTATTAGCTATTTATTAATTTAGCTCTTAGGTTTTATTATAAATATAAAGGGTATTACTAACATTAGTAATTATATTAAGGTATTTAAAAACCTTTAAATACTTACTATACTTTTAAGTTTTAAAACCTTTATTAAAATAGCTAGTTTTCTTTATATAAAGGTTTTTTAGTTTAATTTATATATTAAACCCCTATAAAATAAAAAAACTAAAATACTTTAAAACCTTTATAAGAAAAATAAACTTCTTATTAAGTTATTTAAGTAGATATAGAAATATATAACTTAATAAGTAAGTTTTATACCCTTAAAGTAAAAAATTATATCTTTTAAAGTAATTTAAGAACTCTTATATACTAAGATTTTACTTTGGTATTATAACCTTAAAAGGCCTCTTTTTTTTAAGGTTAATATATATAAAAAGAGTTTTAGCTTATATACTTTTTAATTAATAGTTAATTAAAATAATACTAATATCCCTAAAAAAGATATTAGTAGTAATAAACTATACTTTATTTTATTTTTCTCCTAATTAACCTTAGCTATTAAAAAAAAATAATGCTTAATAAAAATAAAGGTAGCTATAATTATATAAAGAATAAAGAAACTAAGGAAAATAGCTTAATTTAATATATTAGCTATAAATATTATTACTAATTACTTATTAATAAAGGGAATTATTAAGTATACCTTTCTTATAATAATAAATCTTAATAAAGCTAACCTTAAACTTACTAAAGTTATTAATTATTTCTTATAATTTAAAATTTATATTATTTATATCCCTAGCACTTTAAATATAGTACTTAATATACTCTTTTATTTATTAGTTAATATTAGCTATAAAGAAGTAGCTAATTATAATAGCTTTAATAAATTTAATACTTATATATATTTTAAAGAGAAATCTATAGCCTTTATTATTATAAATAAGGATTTAAAGAATTTTATTATAGTAAGGTATTAGTATAATATAAAGTATAGCTAGATTATTAAAGGTATTATTATATATAGAGAGAGGTAATACTAAGCTAATTAGAACTAACTATAAATTCCCTTATATAGCTAGAACCTTTAAAATAATAAGCTTCTTTATTACTATAATTTAAAAGGATTATATTAACTTTATATCCCTTAAAACTATATAAAAGCCTTTCTTTAGCTAACTTATAATAATACTTATTACTTTAAAGTAGGGAGAATAGCTAAAAAGCTTTTTATAGTTTACTTTTTATATATAAGTAGCTAAATATATATTTATATAGTATACTATAATATTTATAAAGAAAAAATAGTTCTTTAATTTTAAGCCCTAAGGGAAACAAAACCTTTTTAAATAAAGCTTATACCTTTTTATAATATTTTATTAGATTTTATTATAAATATACTAGAAGTTAGCTTAAAAAATATAATATAAGTAGTAAAAGAATTTATTACTTATAATTTACTTTACTTAGTTAATTATTTTTTTTAATAAGAAAATAATTCTTATCTTTAGTTATAAAAAGTATTTAATAAAAATTTAAGCTAAACTTTTATTAAAGAGACTTTACTTTATTAATTAAAGATTACTATAAGAAATTATTAATAATAAGGACTTTAAGTTTATTTCTAACCTTTAAATTATACTTTTTTATAAGCTAAAAGTAAAATTCTTTATAATAATAATATATTACTTATAAACTAATAATATAACTAAGTATAAGAATTAAACTATAATTATTATAGTATAGTATTATATTATAACTAACCTAAATATCCCCTAGCCTTTAATACTTCTAGCACTTTAACACTACTTTAATAATATAGCTATAGCCTTAATTAATTAATTACTTAATAAACTTATACTTAGTTATAAGCTATTTATAATAGTAAACCTTTTTTTAAATCTAAATAAATCTATTATAAACTCTAAAGATATTAACTTATTAATACTTTAAAAGTTATATTAAAGGGAAGCTAAGTATACTATTTTAATAATAGCTATATTTATAAAACTTAAATATAACTCTAGGTATAATTTAGTAGATATTAATATAAAGAATATAGTATATCTTAAGCTATACTTAGAATATAAGCTTTTATGTAAGCCTAAAAAGAAATAATCTTTTTAATATACTAAACTATATAAGGTTTTAAAGTAAATTTCTTTTTTTTCTTTTTACTTTAATTTTTTACTAACTTTAAGGGTTTATTTAGTAGTTTTTATAGTTTATATTTAAAAGCTATAGTAAGGTAAAAACCTTTTTAAAAGAATTAAGCCTATATTACTATTAATAAACTTAATTAAATTAAAAGAAATAGATTATTAGAAAATTAAAAGAATTTAGAAATATTATATATAATTTTTTTAAAAGAAAGGTAAAAAGCTTTATATTAATTTCTTAATTTACTAAAAGGGATACTTTATTAAAAATAATTAGTAGATTTCTAAGAAAGATATATATATTAGTACTATTAAAATAGTTAATAAATACTTTACTATAAATACTATTAATTAAAATAAGAAATACTATAAAAAAGGTTTTATAGTGCCTTTTAATTAATAAATATTTTAAGTTATATTAGCTTTATATTTAATTTTATAAATATATATAAGGAATTCCCTATTAGTAAAAAACATTAATTATTTCCTAACTTTTAATATACTATAAAAGCTTACCTTAAGCTTACTTTTATAAAAGCTTTATTAAAATATATAAAATCCTTTACTTTTTATATTTATTTACCTTCTTTCTTTACTTTTTTTTCTTTACTTTTTTATTCCTTTTTTCCTTAAAAATTTATATATTATTACTTTCTTTTCTTATATTAGTTATTTAGGTTAATTTATAGCTTTTATTAACTTATATAAATATATTACTTAAACCTTAGACTTCTCTAAGCCTTTTTATAGTATATTAAATTTACTAACTAAAGGTTATTAATATTAGTTTTATTAATTACTATATTAAACCTTAATAGAAGTTAAGCTAAAAAAAGTATTAGTAAAATATATATAATAAACTCCTATATTTTTCCCTATTTTTATATATTTAAGCCTTTATTAAGCCCTATCTTTATAAATAGCTTTTTATAAGCTTTTTAAAGAAATTAGCCTTTAAACTTAAGAATAATATAGATTTTTATAATATTAACTTAGCTAACTTATTAAGACTTATATTTAATCCCTATCTTTAAAAAACTAATATTTTAACTAATTAGCTAAAAAATACTTATACTACTTAAGATAGTAAATTCTATAATAAATATAGTAATAATATAAGTATACTTTATATTACTCTCTAAACTACTATAGTTAATTATAATAAAAATAAGGATATTTTTAATATAAATAATATAAATAATTAAGGAATAGGTAATACTAAAGGCATTAAAGCTTAAGCTTTAGTAAACTAATCCTTAATAAATATAACTAGTAAACTATTAACTATTACTAAGAATATAGTAAAGTATATTACTAATACCTTAATACACTAGTATCTCTATTAATTTAAAAAAGCTAATAGTAAAATATATTAACCTTATAATAAATTAAATAATATTAACTTTATAGCTATAGTTAATATAAAGAAGAACTATATAAAGTAGTAATATATTAATAAGTAAAGATTTAAAAAAAAAAATTAAGCTTTTAAAAATATACTTTATATTTATAATATAGAATTTATTAAAGCTAAAGCTAAAATTAGTTAAAATAAATTTAGTATTAAAAGAAATAATTCTTTTTATAAGCTATACTTAAAAGTAATAACTTATTATATTAATATTTTTAAAAAACTTAATACTTAAAGTAATAAAGCTATAATAATTATTATAAAAAGTAATAAAGCTTAAGCTAAAGATAAATTAAAACTTTTAGTTATTTATATTATTTATAACTCTTTTTAAATAGTTATTTTTATTTAAAAGAATAGAAATAGCTATAAAAACTATTACTAAACCTTTTAGCTTTTAGCTAAGGCTATTATTATTATTAAATATATAAGTAATACCTTTAGCTACTTAAATAGAACCCTTAGTAGCCTTTTAGTAATAGTTAGTAAGTCTTACTTTATAAAGATTCTAAAGCTAAGCGCTTATAAGGCTATTATTACTATTAAGTAGTTATTAAATATATAGAATAGAGTCTTTATATATATTATAGTATTAAAAATAGCTATAAAAGCCCTTAAGTTTACTATAATAAATTATAATAAACTATTTAAAATATATTATAATAGTATTAAAGGCTTTATAAATATTTATAATATTATAAAAACTAAAACCTTAGAAATAATCAATATTAAAATTAAAAAGGCTACTAAATTTATACTTATAGTAAAGGCTATAAAGGATATAAAATCCTATTTTATTATATTAAAGAAATATAAATCTACTATAGTTACCTTAATTTCTACTATTAAAACCTTTATTAAATTACTTTAAACTAAAGTAAAAGCTATTAAGGCTAAGATATAAACTATTAAAACCTTAGTAGTGCCTTTTATAAATACCCTTAAGTTATTTACTATAATATATTCTAATAAGTATAATAGAGTTAATACTTTAACTCCTTAGTTAAGGTATTTAATATATAGTAAGTACTAGCTAGCTAATATAAGTAACTTAATAACTATATTATAAAAAAGGGATTTTAATAATTTATTTAATAAAATATTTTAATATTTCTATTATTTTTTATACTATTATTTTAATAGTATTTTATTATATAAATTCTACTAGTTATATAAATATAAGTAATTTTAAATATTTTATATTACTTTTTACCTTAAAGGGACTAAAGTTAGTAAAAAATATAATAGTTTAGTAATATAGTTTTAATTTTATAACTTTTATAGTTAGAAATATAGAATCCTTATAAGATTTTATTTATAATTAGTTAATATTAAGGTAAATAAAATATATATATATATTCTTAACTTTAAGCTATAAAAACTATATTTTTATTATATAAAAAATATTACTAATATTAATACTTACCTTAGGTTATAGAATACTATAATATTCTAGTTCTTTATTTACTTAATTAAGGCTATAGCTTAAATACTTAGGTATACTATTAAGCATAAAAGTCTTACCTTATTATAATATTTTTATAACTCTTTTTTAATTAATAATATTATTACCTTTTTATTATAAGCTACTTCTACCTTTTTCTTTATTATTATTATTAATATTTCTTTTATACTTAGCTATACTATTTATTATTCCTTTAATAGCTATTTTTTTATATAAAACTATTATTTTTTTTATATAATAATATAAAGTTTTTTTAGTTTTAATATAGAAACTATTATAACTAATTATATAATATTAACTTTACTTTAAAAAACTTTTTTAATTAAAAAAGAGATTAATTAAAATTATAAAAAAATACTTAACCTTTTTACTAAACTAAGTAATATATATTTTAAAGCTTACTATAATACTAATACTATAGGTAGTATATAATAAATAAAAAAACCTTTTATTTTTAAATTATACTATATTATAACTACTAAAGACCTTATTAAAAAGGGTTTCTATAGAATATTTCTACTTTATAAAATTTATAAATTATATTATCTTTTAATAAGTAATAGCTTATTAAAATTAAATATAGCTTTTACTTATTATATTATAAAATTAAGTATAAATACTTTTATTTAGCTTTTTTGAATTATTATTATTTATATTAATAAAACTTTTATTAAATAAAACCTTTAAGCTTATACTAAAAGTAATATTAAAAATATAATAAACCTTTATAATAGAATTATTCTTTTTAGAATCTCTTAAGCTTAATAGCTTATTAATTTCTTTATTTATTTTACTAAGGCTTATAACTATACTAATACTAGCTATATTCTTATTACCTATTATAAACTAATAAAAAACTAAGCTAGTATTTTTATTAAGTATTATTTATATTTAGTTAATATATACTATAAGGTTCTTTATATTAATATAAAGAAAATCTAAATACTTACTATTTATATTTAAATACTAGCTAATAAAATAAATTATAATATATATATTAATAATACTTAAAAAGATTAATATAGTATAAATATTAATAAAACTAAATAAAAACTTAACTTTAATATAATATATTTTTATAAAAAGGTAGGTTTTACTTAATATTAAAAGAAAGCTAAGGCTATAATTATAACTCTTAATATTTATATCTTTAATACTATAGCTAACTACTAAGAATAGGAAATCTTTAAAAGAATTCTAATTAACTCTATAGTTTAATATACCTTAGCTAGTAATATTTACTTTATAATAATATATTAAAACTATACTATAAACTTTAATAACTCTATAGCTAATAAAGCTACTAATAAAGAGAAGGCTATTAATAATAATAATATATTTATAAGCAATAGAAATAAGTTATAATAGTATAAAATATAGTAATATACTAAGGGTAAACCCTAAAAAATATAATAATTTTATAAGGAATATAAAATATTATACTAATTTTACTTATCTATATTTTTTTTCCTTATTAGTATAACTTTTATAGGTTAAGCTATAACCTAATTATATATAAATTATATAGCTTTATTTCTTTTCTTTCTAATTTCTTAGCTTTATAGGTAAGCTACTATAAGCCTACCTTTTTTCTTTCCTTTTTTTTTTTTTTTCTTATTTAAATAGCTTAAAATAAGCTATATTTTTTTTTATAAAAAGGGGGACTTATTATAGTTTATTTCTAAAGGTAGAACCTACCTTATAAAAGAAGGGTTCTACTATATATAGCTAAAGAGAATAACTTTAACTATATATACACTTAACTACCTACCTATAACTTAAGTGTTTCTTCTTCTTATAACTTTATAACGTACCACACCCATTTGTGTAAGTACCCCCATTTACGTGTGACATCCAGCACGTAACACTTTACTTAAGTAATTTATAATTAATAATTTAGAAAAGCCTTATAACTTATAAATTCTTAATACTATAATAGAGATATTATAATAAAAAACGCTTAAATTAAGCGTTTCTTAAAGAGAGGGGATTATATTATATATATAAGGGTGTATATAGCTAACCTAAGGCACCTATATATAAGAAGTACTTTAGGACCTCAGGTATTCTTACTTATAGCATATATATATAAGACTTCCACAGCCCTTAAGACCTCTAGAGGGAACCTAAACCTCTAGATCCCTCAGAGCCCCCCAAGTGAGCCAAAGTCGATTATTGTCTGAATAGGATCTTTGCATTCCAAGCCCCCTTATAGATTGGCCCTTGTCACAGGTGACATCTCAGCCAGGTATCAGTAGAGATGGATCACCTTTTGACGTCGAGTCAGGGACGGCGACAGTGTCACTTGTCTCGATCTGAATCCGAACAATGTTGGAACACGACATGCATCGCACGCGGGCTCGCCGCCAAACAAGCTGGCAAGGGGAGAGAGAGGATATGTACACGAAGCACAAGTACGACCTACGCACATAATTCATTGCACCGCTACCGCGGCCGACATTCGTCCTCTTGCTCCAGGAGAAGCGCGCGGAACAACCAAGGGGCCACTTTGTGCAAAAGAGTCGGCCCATCAGCTTTGTTGGCCGTCATGAACGTCGTGTTCATGAACCAAGTCGCCATCTTCGGTAAGTTCGGTCGATCCAGGTTTGTACTCCGCATGTTGACTCATTTGGAACAGCTTTTGGCATCATCCGTCCATTCTTTCTCTCCCTTTTTGGGGTCTGGGGCTCAGTGTCTGATTGTTTCCCATGATGACGCACTCCCGACTGTCGACTGCAGCCTGCAGCATCAGTTCCCATTGACCGGCCAGCAGCTCTGCATGTTTCAAGAGTATGTGACGAGCCCACATGATACCCCATTGCCTCGTTACTCCACCGCAGGCCCAAGAGGAGTTTGTGATTTTCCATCTTTCCCGGGCGGACGGACATTGACGAAATATCCATGTCGTGGTGGTTGCTGTAGTACGACGACGACGACGACAACAACAATGTTCATCTGTGGAAGAGCATTTCGAGTCTCACCCACTGGGTCAACAAAGAACGCGCACTCCTATTGGGATGTCATCCTTGCCATGCAGGGATTGTCTCATGCCCATTGCAGGTGGAACGGAGGAGAAGGAGTTTTTTCGAGAAGAAGCGACTTTTTTAAGGTTTGACCACCCCAGCTCGCCTGCTTGGTCAATTGACCTCAAAGTCCCTTGATCGGCTTCTGTTTTCCTGTTCTTTCCTCTTCTCTTCTTCTCTTCTCTTCTTTTCATTTTTATTGATTCTTCCTCTACCTTTTTTTTCCCCCCAAGAATTCGACATGCTGGATTGTTCGTCGCGGGGTATGGAGGGGTTGTGGTGTGCGCATGTGCATGTGCATGTGCATGTGCATTGTATGTATCATTGTATGCATGTACATTGTATGCATGTCTTGGACAAGTTCTCGTCTGCCCAATGGCACGTGAGTGACTGATCGCAATTCTCTGTTCCGTCCATCCGTCCCAAGACCGGCGGGGGTGGGGGGCTGGGGCGGTGAAGGACGGCATTTAAAGCATATGTATGTACATAAAACGAATCGACTTGTGCTCGTCTGCTCCGTCATGATTGGTTCGCGAGGACAGTCCGTTTCGTGGCGCGTGCTGCAGTCACCAGGAACTCGGGGAAAGGGCAAAGAGCCTTGTCGCGTCGACATGTAGGTCGGGTGAGGCGGTGGGCGGTGCAACATGTGTCGGGTCGGAAAAGGTGGTGGCGTCTTGTAGGGTGACATGAAAATGGAATGCAATGCAAAAGCATGCAAAGGCATGCAAAGGCGGCAGTCACTTGCCGAAGATTCGTCGTCTGTGTGGAGTCAAGTCTGGACGTCAAGCCACAGCCAAGCGACATGGGCTGCCCGGCTCGATCCAATCAGAGAGTAAGACATGGATAAGTTGCCACGCAAGACGCCACGCAAGACGCCACGCGCACGCACACATGTTCAACGCCGATCGTCTTTCACAGAGTTTCAGACGAAGACGACGACCACCACACCAACGCAAAAGCTCTTATCTAGCTTTGCGCATGGGGAACTGCAACTGCAACTGACCTGCCTACCCGCCTACCCGCCTACCCGCCTAACCTCCATACCACATACCCTCCCCCCTATTCTGCGGCGTCCCCATTGCCGTCGCAGACTCCTATCTCGACTCGACCGGACTCGACCGGACTCGGCTCGAACTCGCTTTGCCTCGACTTGCCAAAAGTATTTTCGAACCGGCCGACTCCAATACACATGAGTGCGTCATTGAGGAAGTTTGCCGATCGACTATTTACCACCAGGCCGAGCCCCTTTCCCTGGGTGCCGTGCTAGGTGGTTGTGCTTCTTGTCCCGTGTCGCGACTCCCGAGCCCCGGCGGCTCCTGGGCCAAGCATTTTTTTTTTCTTCAATTTTTTTTTTTGAATTCTTCACCTTTGTCTTCCTCCTGCAAAGTAGTTTCAGCATGGAAGACAACGTGGCGGATCCATCCCCTCGAGCTGTGCGGTTCTCCGACGCCGAGCAAGACGATGGACAGGCGGTGGAGAGATCAGGAGCAGAACAGGCAGAACAGTCCGTAGTCGTCAACGACATGGATGCAGAAAACTCGTCCCCTGGGTCCGAAGGAGACCTCAATGCTGGTGAGCGCCAGGACGGACTCGGTTCCTTGAATTTGTACGTGGAAGCGCCGACCCCCGCGCAAACAACTGGTCATGGCGATCCAATCCCCCCGGAAACTGTCACCGTCATCGACGATGGAGCTGGTTCTAAGGCTCAATGGAACAGCTCGCAGGACGACGCCGCCGCCGCCGCTACTGCATATGCCAACAATGGTGGTGGACGACCGCCGCAGAGGCCGCTGGGTCCCGCCCGAACCCCCTCGAGCACATATAACCCGGCAACGTCCCGGAAACCCCGCCCGTTGCAGCAGAATCAGCCATACGTCGAGCCGATGCGATCGTCTTCGAAAACACGGCTGAGGCAGAGCGAGAGCAGATTTCGCGCGCAAGAACGAGCCTATATCCAAAAGCTGCGTCATGACCCTGCCGGTACCGAGTACTTTTCTTCGTACCAGGGACCCAACGGGAATGACTCGGACTCGGAAGGAGAAACGCCCTCGTCGGAGGGTCCGTTTGAGGATCGCTTGGACCAGGAAACCATCATGTTCTATGGCAATGACAATCTCCAGCCCACCGAGGAGGATGTCAAGGACCCGGACAACAGAGAGAGACTCGAATGGTACGGCATGCTCGAGGCGGTCTTGACGGGGGATGTCGTACGGCAAGAGAAGAAACGGCTGATTGGAGCCTCGGATTCGGAAGCGAGCTGGACGGCACACAAGTCAGAGCTGTGGCTCGGCGTCAGGGCCAAAACATGTGGTCGGCAGATCCCCGTGCAGAAGCGAATGGTGGAGGAGGCTCGCAGCACCGTGGACAAGCTGCTCGACGAGATCATTGCCTTTGAGGTCAAGGGCCAAAGCGAAGCCGGAAAACCGCCACACGAGCAGGTCAAGGACATTGTCAAAACGATTGAAAAGTGCGAGAGCCTTTACCCGTCGTGGAATTCGCTGGCAGCAGAACACAAAAAGGGGGAATCACCCGAGTTCCTCGAAGCCTACGACGCCATATTCTCATGGTACAACACCAACAAGCTGATCAACACGGAGCTGTCTATTCTGAAGAAGTGGGTCGGGAACGAGGAGCTGGATTTTGCCCGAACGAAGCAGCGATCGCCGGCCGTGGATGGCATCACGAGAGACGAGACGTCCTTTCTCGACAGGTTGATGAAGGAGGACGGGCTGCAGTGCTTGTACGACGACGACCCGGCGAACCCTCGGAAAGGCATGCTGTGGCCGATTTCCTCCATCATCAGCAAGGTCAAGGAGACGCTCATCCACAACTCGGCGCCGTTCCAGAAACGCCATCTGCCACCGTATCTCGAGGAGCTGCTGACGCTCATCAGCTTCCCGTCGCGGCTCATTGAAGAAATCACCAAGACGCGTCTTGAATACGCTAAGAGGGTTAGAGAGGCTGCTCAGCAGAATCCAATGATGCAAGAACAGATCATTTCCCAGTTTCGGGTGCTGCTCAAGTTTCTCGTCCGAATCAAGGACGAGTACCTGTCCATCGAGAGCCCCGAACCCGGCTGGGACCTGCCGCCGTGTCTGGACGAATCCTTTGACCACGTGGCCCTCGAGGCCCTCAAGTACTACTTCAAAGTGCTCAACTGGAAGCTGAGCGGCAACAAAAACACCTTCAAGGAGGCCGAGCTGCTGTTCCAGGAATGGGACTTTGCCAACTTTATCGGCAGCCAGCTCCAGGGGGGCCACATTGAAGTGGCCGAGCAGTTCAGCTCGCTGACGTTCAAGGCGCTGAACCGGCTGAGCCAGACGTTCGAGAAGGAGCTGCAGGTCAAGCCCAGGGAGAGCACGGTGGAGATGAGCAAGCGGTACAAGGCGTGTCTCGACTCGGTCCGCATCCGTCAGCGAATGCTTCAGCGGTTCTCCAGGATGCTGAGCGAGAACTACGAGCACGTGTCGGACTTTAGCATCTCGTTCCCTCCCGAGTCCATGCAGAAATTCTACGACCAGCTGGTCGCGTCGGGACATTTCCTCGTCGAAAGCGCCGTCTTCGAGAAGCAGGGCACCTACCTGATCGCCGCGCCGGAGCTGCACGCGCGGCTCGACGACATTCAGGGCATGATGGCCGTGACGTCGCTGGACCGGTTCGCGGAGGACCCGGGCGAGGGGTATATCCTGATCCTGAGGCCCGAGGATCCGCTCAACTGGTTCGGGGAGTCCGTCACGGTGCGGCTCCGGGAGCAGAACATTGACCTGAAGCGGGGCCAGCTGCGACTGTGCGCCATGAGCTCTCATTCCCTGCCGGAAGCAAGGCGAGGATTTCTCGACGCCGTGGATATGCACGTGGACCTACTCCAGGAGTCTAGGTCCAACATCCACAAAGTCAACTCGCGGCTGATGGAGATTCGACGCGTGGCGTACAAGCTGTCCAACACCTTCATGGACAGCGTCGAGGTGATTCGGAGACAGACCGAGGGCAGGGACTGCCAGGAGCTGATCCAGACGTGCTTCATCTTCGCGACGGAATTCGGCCAACGGTCGCTCCTGTACATGGACAGCAACCGGCGGCAGATGAACAACCTGAAGCTGACCAAGCTCGCGCTGGACTGGGTGAGCTTCATCTGCGACGACTG
>AFRA01000908.1:0-16050 GCA_000223055.1 Claviceps fusiformis PRL 1980
TAAATATAGATACTAGCTTATTAAATAGAATTTTCCTTTAGGCTTATTTAATTCTAAGGATTAAAAAGTATTATAAATAGCTATATAGTTTATAATAATAATAAATTTTTAGTAGTTAAGATAGTGTTTTAATTTCTTTAGTGCCTAAACTAAAGTAGCTATTTTTAGTTTAGTTAAGCTATAGTTTTTCTTAGCTAAGAATAAGGCTTTAAATAAGAAGAGAATAGGTTATATAGCTTTATTAGCTTATCTTTAGTGTAAGCTAGCTTTAAATTCTTATTTCTTACTTTTATTTATATATAATTTAAAAGGCTTAGTAAAATCTAAGTAAGCTAGCTCTATTACTATAATTAACTTACTTTTTAACTCTTTTTAAGCTTTAATAGCCTTAAACTATAGCTCTTAGTATTATAAGTCTTCTAATTTATTTAAGTTAAGTAATACCTTTTATATAGTAAAATTATCTCTCTTTAGGTTTTTAAGAGAAGCTTATTAAAAACCTATTACTTTAATTTACTAGAGAGGCTTTACTATATTTAAGTAATAGTTAATAAAATACTTATAATAACCTATAAGACTAAGCCCTTATTTAAGCTTTTTTAGCGGTATAAGTATAGCTAGTTTATTAATAGCTTTTATTTTCTTTTTTATAATACTAAAACCTAAGTAAGAAATAAAGTAACTAAAGGTATTACGTTTATAATATATAAAATAGTATTTAGCTAGTAAAAGAGTATAACCTAATTTTTTAAGAATGCTTAATACTAAGTCTACCTAGTAAAGGTACTTATAAATATTCTTAGAGAATATAATAATACTATTAATATAGATTATAATAAATTACTATAAATATAGGTAGAATATTAATTTTATTTAATACTAAAAAAAAGATAGGCTTATTACTAAGCTTATTATACTTATTATAAGGCGCTTTAGGCTATAGTAAGGGGTAATAAAGGTAGTTTTCTAATAGTTCTCCTTTTAAATTAGCTATTAAAAAAATCCTTTAATTAAATTAAAAATAAAAAAAATAAAAAAACCTTATAATGATAATAGAATTTCCTCTTAAAGAGGTAAAGGGTATATATTTTTAATTATTTAAGTATTTACTTACCTTATATTTAGTATAAAATATAGCTTTTAGTTATATTAAATAATAAAAGCTAGTGTTATAATAGGATAAGGCTTATTAAGTAAAATAGATTCTATAACTCCTACTTTAAATAAAGGGTTTAAAACTATATTTATAGTAGCCTTATCTTATTTAAAGCTATTATAAGGCTATTAAGCTAATTTAAATAAGTTTATATTTAGTACAAAATCTATAGGTATTTTAATACTATTATTAAAATAATTAAGCTAAGCTTAAAATAACTATAGGTATTTCTTTATAATAGCTTTTAATTAGGTATAGTATTCTAGTCCCTAATAATAAAATATATTAGCCTTATTAAAATTAAAGGGTTCCTCCTTAAATAATAAATAAAATAAATACCTATTTAGGCACTATAAATTCTTTAGTTCCTCCTTAGGATAGTTTTAGCCTAGAAGGTTAGAAAGTATAATACTATACTTATTATTAACTATAAAGATATAAGGGTTAATTATAATTTAGTTAAGTATATATCTACTAAGTAGTTATCCTTTATAAATATAGATTAGGGCTATATTAAACATAAATATATTTATACTATTAGCTTAACTATCTATTATATTAAATAGTAGGCTTACTATTATATAATCTAAGATATTTTAAAAATTATATAGTTCTAGAATATAACCTTTAATAGTAACTAGTAGTTACTTTATATTTAATTAAACTTTAATATATTATTCTAAGTAAAGCACTACTCTCTTAATAGTGTAAATATTTATAGAGTAAATATAAGCTATATTAAGTTAGTCCTAATTAGTATAGAATATAGTAAATTAGTATTTATTATTTAAATAAAGATAAATATTTTTAGTTTTAGCTCCCTATTTAATATATAGCTTATTTTAGTAAAAAAAGGAGTTGCCTAGTAATATATTATAAAAAAGAGAGTTAACTATAAAGTAATTTACTATAAAATAAGTAGAAATACTAAAAGTAAATAATAAAAAGAAAGATAGGTTAACTATAGTTTTATAAAGAACCTTACCTTGAATGCCTACTATAGGAAAGAGAGAGATATATTACCTTTTAGTATTTAAATAATACTATTTAAGAAAGGGCTTAAAGACTATATAAATACTAGAACCTATATTATAAATAATTTTAGCTAATATATTAAAGGTATAAATAACACCTTATAATTAGGAATAGGCTAAGATCTTATATATATCTTTATAAATAAAAAAATATAAGTATTCTTAAACTAAGTATAGAATAAAATAATAGTATTAGAATTAGTAGTAAGGATATTAGAGTTAGGAGTAGTAATATTAAAATTAGAAGTAGTAATATTAAAATTAGGAGTAAAACTAAATAGTATAGAGTAGGAAATCCTTAGTAATTTTATATTTATAGTGCCTAATAAAGATATAAGGGGAAGGCTTATAAAGAATAGTAGGATATTATTCCCTAATAATTACCCTTCTTTTTTAAAGAGGCATTATTATAATTAGAAATTTCTATACTAAGAGAATTATATAAATCTATATTATTTAGAGATATATAAAAGATATTCTTATATTCTTTAATTTTTAAACTATACTCTATCTTAGTAATATAGGCTTAAACTAATTAGTTTAAAGGTTTATAGCAAAAAATATTTCTATATTTATTAAGCTTAAGGTAAGTTATATAATAATAATCCTTATAGTCCCTATAGTTATAATTTCCCTTATATTACTAATTATTCTAGTTAGAATAATACTTAGGATTACTTAATCTATATTTATTCATATACTAGTCCTAATATAAGGCTTAGGTAATAGTTAGTAAAGGCTTCTCTCTAGCCTTATAGCTATAGTCTAGGGAGTTATTATAAAAATAAGGAGTAACTAATTAATTTAGGTTAGGTATATTTAAATAATAGCCTTATTAATTACTGCTTAAATTATAATAAGGGTTTTAAGTTATTAAGTACTCATTAGTTTAAATAGTAGCCTTAATCCATTACTATTAGGCTTACTACTAATATTATATAATAAAGTACTTAGCTATTAATTATTATTAAATATTATTAATAGTTAAGGGCTTATATATAGGGTTTACTAATATTGCTAAAATAGGGTTAGAGTTATAAGCTAATTAGTATATAGTAAGGTCCTTATTTATACTACTAGCTTTATAGTATAATAAGATCTTTTTATTAATATATTTATAAATAAATAATTCCTTTTCTTTATTAAAAAAATAATAAAGCTTATTTACTTATAATATAATTTAACTCTAATTCTATTAAAACTATTATAAAAATAGAGTTTTTTATAGCCTAATATTATATTAAAGTTAACTCTTTATACTTTAGTTTAAGGAAGTAAACTAATAATAGCTATTTAAATAAGGTTTAAAGAGAAGGCTTAGAATTATATTCCTTAAAATAGCTTTCTATCTAAAGGTACTTAATAACTATTTAACCTTATTAATATATACTAATATAGGTTAATTTATAGAATTAAAGGCTAGGAGGTTAACTTTAAAATTATGAAAAGGAGGGTAACCTAACCTTAATTAGTACTTATTATACTTAGCTAGTTTTAAAGGGGAAAAGGAAGCATAAAGCAGTCTATATTTAAACTAGTAATCCTAATAGCTTTCTTAGCAGTAGTTAGGCTAAGGTAATAACTCTAATAGATTATTTTTATTATTATTATTTTAATTAAAACCTGATAAAAAGCATTTAAAAATAGTAGTTATATATAAAACCTTAAAAAGGGGGGAATAGTTACTATATAGATTCTACTTAATTTAATCTTTTAAGGTATATTAAGTCTTAGTAGGCATTACCCTAACTATAATTAGGGATACTTTTAATAACTCCTTGAATAATAAAGGTAGAAGCTTTAAAAACTAACTAATATAAGTTTTTATTATAGCTAATTAAATAAGAACTATATTCTATAGGTATTAGAACTAGTTATAAAGTAACCTAGGTCTAAACACTATAGATTAGAGTTTAAATTAAGGTTACCCTAAATAAGTAGGTTACTTTCCCTTATTCTATAAAGGGGCTATAAGGTATTTTTAGTAATTAAAAGAATTAGTATCTTTATAGTCTTTTATTTAAAAAAAGAAAAAGCTTTAATAAAGGCTTCTTAATCTTAGCTTAAAAGGCAGTATACTTTCCTAGTAACTAAACTAGGTTATATATAGGGGTAAGAGTAAAGAGAAATATTAATATTTTAAGGATTCTACTAAAAAAACTAAAATAATTAGTATTAAAGAAACATTCTAAGAAATAAAAAGTAAAGAAATTAAAGAGAATAAAGAAATTAATAGTTTAGGCTTTTAATAAGTTTAAAATAAATTTATAAAAAAAAAGAAAGTAAGTTAAATATCTATAAGTTTAGTAAGGAATAAATTAGTTTTAAAACTATATAAATAAGGACTATTAGTAATAAAAAAAAGAATTTAAAAACTAAAAAGGTTATAAGTATTAATAAGCTTTAGGCCTTTAAACTTTAAAACTTTATAAATAAATACCTTTAAAGCTAATTAATTATAAACTTTTTTTTTAACCTAAGTTTTAAGGAAAGATAAGAAAAAGGTAACTAATTAATTATAAGTTTTTTCTTTAATCTAAGCCTTAAGGAAAGATAAAAGAGGGGTAAAGGGTAGAGATTATAATAAGCCCTAAAATAAATATATTTTATTATTAAAGTGATTCCTATAGAAGGGGGATTAGAGTACTAAAGTAAAAAAGGCTTATAATAAGGTAAATATAAATAGGAAGGAATAATAGTTAATGCTTAGTTATTTAAACTAAATTTATTTACTAATTTTATAGTAATTAATTTTTAATTATTTAAACTAAATTTACTTAAATAAGAATAGAAAGAAATAGTAATTAATACTTAGTTATTAAGACTAAGTTGACCTACTAGTTTTATAGGGCTTAAGTCTATTATTAGGGAAAGAGTGTTATTAGTTAAGGTAATTATAATATTCACTATAGATTTAAATATTTCTTTAGTAATATATTTAAGAAAATTAAAATAGCTTTTAAAGTCCTAGGGGTATTTAAATTTAATACATTTTTATATTTTAAAATTAAGTATACTATAGTTATTAGAATAGAAGAATTAATAATATATTTTATAAGTAAATAAAGAAAAGGTAGGATAATTCTTGAGAAATAACTATGTTTAAATTAAATTAAATATAGGGTATATAAAAAATTTCCTTCTAAGATATATAAGCTTCTCTTCTATTATTAAGGATTATTAATATAAAGAAAGATACTCTTTTTAGAACTTAAAGGAACTAAAGGTCTCTTAGCTAATATTATTCTTTTTTAATTCTACTAAGGAAACTTAATTAATATTATCTTTAGGGTTAGTAACTAAAGATAAATAGGGAGTAGGAAGCTTTATTAGTATTATTAAATAAGGCAACTATTAGAATATTAATAATAATAGGTATAGGAGTAGGAAGCTTAACTAAGTAATTCTTTTAAAATTTAAAATAAAAAGATTATAAAAGTAAAAATCTTAACTAAGTCCCTTAATAATATAGTATAACTAATAATTTAAATAGAAAAAATTTACATTAGTAGAAAGTAGTAATTACTACTATATTATAGCTTATATAAAGGATATAATATAAAGAGAGAAAAGTAATAGTAAAGATAGAAGCTATTATAGCGATAGATAGGTTCTATCTAAAGAAGTGTAATAATAAAAAGAGGAAGCTAGCTAAGGCTCACCAGCGAGCAACCTTAGAAGTGGTTAACCGCACTACGTGACCTGGTGTGCGTACGTGCGGGACCCAACAGGTAGCT
Organism: Claviceps fusiformis PRL 1980; assembly: GCA_000223055.1. Taxonomy (NCBI): domain Eukaryota; kingdom Fungi; phylum Ascomycota; class Sordariomycetes; order Hypocreales; family Clavicipitaceae; genus Claviceps; species Claviceps fusiformis. The sequence goes on from AFRA01000908.1 coordinate 5,928, forward strand.
TATAATAAAAAGGTAATAACATTATTAATTAAGAAGGGGTTATAAAGGGGTTATAGTAAGGTAAGGTTTTTATACTTAGTAGTGTACCTAAGTATCTAGGCTATAGCTTTAGCTAAGTAAATAAAGAACTAAAACATTATAGTATTTTATAACCTAAGGTAGGTACTAGTATTAGTAATATTTCCTATATAATAAAAATATAGTTTTTATAGCTTAAAGTTAAGAGTATATATATATCTTATTCACCTTAATATTAACTAATTATAGGTAGAATCCTATAGGGATTCTATATTTCTAACTATAAAAGTTATAAAATTAAAACTATTTTACTAAACTATTATATTTTTTACTAACTCTAGCCCCTTAAGGTAAAAGGTAATATAAAATATTTAAAATTACTTATACTTATATAACTATTAGAATTTATATAGTAGAATGCTATTAAAATAATAATATAAAAAATAATAGAAATATTAAAATATTTTACTAAATAAATTACTAGAATCCTCTTTTTATAGTAAAGTTATTAAATTACTTATATTAGCTAGCTAGTACTTACTATATATAAAATACCTTAACTAGAGAGTTAGAGTATTAACTTTATTATATTTATTAGAATATATTATAATAAATAACCTAAGGGTGCCTATAAAGGGCGCTACTAAGGTCTTAATAGTTTATACCTTAGCTTTAATAGCTTTTACTTTAATTTAAAGTAATTTAATAAAGGTTTTAATAATAAAGATTAAGGTAGCTATAGTAGATTTATATTTCTTTAATATAATAAGGTAGGATTTTATATTCTTTATAGCCTTTACTATAGGTATAGATTTAGTAGCCTCCTTAATTTTAGTATTAACTATCCTTAGAGTTTTAATCTTTATAATATTATAAATATTTCTAAAGCCTTTAATACTATTATAGTATATTTTAAATAGTTTACTATAATTTATTATAATAAACTTAAAAGCTTTTATAGCTATCTTTAATACTATAATATATATAAGGACTCTATTCTATATACCTAATAACTACTTAGTAGTAATAGTAGCCTTATAAGCGCTTAGCTTAAGAATCTTTATAAGGTAAAACTTACTAACTATTACTAAAAGGCTACTAAGGGTTTTATTTAAGTAGCTAAAGGTATTACTTATATATTTAGTAATAATAATAGCCTTAGCTAAAAATTAAAAGGTTTAGTAATAGTTTTCATAGCTATTTTTATCCTTTTAAATAAAAATAGCTATTTAAAGAGAGTTATAAGTAGTATAAATTACTAAAAGTTTTAATTTACTTTTAGCTTAAGCTTTATTACCTTTTATAATAATTACTATAGCCTTATTGCTTTAAGTATTAAGTTCTTTAAAAATATTAATATAATAAGCTATTACTTTTAAGTATAGCTTATAAAGGGAATTATTTTTCTTAATATTAAATTTATTTTAGCTAATTTTAGCTTTAGCTCTAGTAAATTCTATACTATAAATATAAAGAGTATCCTTAAAGGCCTAATCCTTTTTTTTAGGTCCTTACTTATTAGTATATTACTACTTTATATAGTTCTTCTTTATATTAACTATAACTATAAAGTTAATATTATCTAATTTATTATAGGGTTTATATATTTTACTATTAGCTTTTTTAAACTAATAGAGATACTAATGCATTAAAGTATTAGTAATATACTTTATTATGTCCTTAGCAGTGGTTAATAGTTTATTAATTATATTTATTAAGGATTAGCCTGCTAGGGCTTAAGCTTTAATACCCTTAGTATTACTTATCCTTTAATTATTTATATTATTTATATTAAAAATATCCTTATCCTTCTTATAGTTAACTATAATAATCTAAAGAGTAATATAGAGTATACTTATATTATTATTATATTTATTATAAAACTTACTATTCTAAATAATATAAGTATCTTTTAGCTAGCTAGTTAAAATACTAGTTTTTTAAAAATAAAGATTAAATATAAGTCTTAATAAGTTAGCTAAGTTAATATTATAAAAATTTATATTATTCTTAAGTTTAAAGGCTAATTTCTTTAAAAGGCTTATAAAAAGCTATTAGTAAGAATAAGGCTTAATAACGGCTTAAATATATAACAATAGGGAAAAATATGAGAGTTTACTATATATATTTTACTAATACTTTTCCTAGCTTAACTTTTACTAAGGTTTAATATAGTAATTAGTAAAACTAATACTAATAACCTTTAGCTAATAGATTTAATATACTATAAAAAAGCTTAGGGAAGTTTAAAGTTTAAGTAGTGTATTTATATAAGCTAATAAAAGCTATAAATTAACCTAAATAATTAATATAAAAAAAGAAAGCAGTAGTATATAAATTTTTAAAAAGAAAAGGGATAAAAAAGTAAAGAAAAAAAAGTAAAAAAAGAAGGTAAATAAATATAGAAAATAAAGGATTTTATATACCTTAATAAAGCTTTTATAAAAGTAAGCTTAAAGTAAGCTCTTATAATATACTAAGAGTTAGGAAATAATGAATATTTTTTACTAATAAGGAAATCCCTATATATATTTATAAAATTAAATATAAAGCTAGTATAACTTAAAATATTTATTAATTAAAAGGCACTATAAAATCTTTTTTATAATATTTCTTATTTTAATTAATAGTATTTATAGTAAGGTACTTATTAACTATTTTAGTAGTATTAATATATATATCTTCCTTAGAAATTTATTAATTATTTTTAATAAAGTATTCTTTTTAGTAAATTAAGAAATTAATATAAGGCTTTCTACTTTTTTTTAAAAAAAATTAAATATAATATTTTAAATTCTTTTAATTTTTTAAGAGTTTACTTTTTTTTAATTTAATTAATTTTATTAATAGTAATATAAGCTTAACTATTTTAAAAGGGTTTTTATTTTACTATAGTTTTTAAATATAAGCTATAAAAACTATTAAATAAACCCTTAAAGTTAGTAAAAAGTTAAAATAAAAAAAAAGAGATTTACTTTAAAACTTTATATAATTTAGTATATTAAAGAGACTATTTCTTTTGAGGCTTATTTAAAAGCTTATATCCGAAGTATAGCTTAAAGTATACTATATCCCCTATATTAATATTCACTAAATTATACCTAGAGTTATATTTAATTTTTATAAGTATAGTTATTATTATAATACTATACTTAGCTTCCCTTTTATATAACTTTTAAAGTATTAATAGGTTAGTATTTTTAAGGTTTATAATAAATTTATTTAAATCTAAAAAAAGGTTTATTATTATAAGTAGCTTATAACTAAGTATAAGTTTATTAAATAATTAGTTAATTAAAGCTATAGCTATATTATTAAAGTAGTATTAAAGTATTAAAAGTATTAAGGGCTAAAGGATATTTAAATTAGTTATAGTGTAATATTATACTATAATAATTATAGTTTAATTTTTATACTTAATTATACTATTAGTCTATAAGTAATATACTATTACTATAAGAAATTTTACTCCTAGCTTATAACAAAGTATAGTTTAAAGGTTAAAAATAAACTTAAAGTCCTTATTACTAATAATTTCTTATAATAGTCCTTAGTTAATAAAGTAAAGTCCCTTTAGTAAAAGTTTAGCTTAAATTTCTATTAAATACTCTTTATAATTAAAAATAAGAATTATTTTTTTATTAAAAAGGTAGTTAACTAAGTAAAGTAAGTTATAAGTAGTAAATCCTTTTACTACCTATATTATATTTTTAAGTTAACTTTTAGTATATTTATAATAAAATCTAGTAAAATACTATAAAAAGGTATAAACTTTATTTAAAGGGGTTTTATTTCCCTTAAAGCTTAAGATTAAAGAATTATATTTTTTCTATAAATATTATAATATACTATATAGGTATATATTTAGCTACTTATATATAGGAAGTAGACTATATAAAGCTCTTTAGCTATTCTCCTTACTTTAAAATAGTAAGTATTATAATAAGTTAACTAAAGAAGGGCTTTTATATAGTTTTAAGGAATATAAAGTTAGTATAATTCTTTTAAATTATAATAATAAAGGAGTTTATTATTTTAAAGGTTCTAGCTATATAAGGGAGTTTATAGTTAGTTCTAATTAGCTTAGTATTACCTCTCCTTATGTATAGTAATACCCTTAATAATTTAGCTATACTTTATATTATACTAATACTTTATTATAATAAAATTCTTTAAATTCTAATTTATAATAATAAAGGCTATAAATTTCTCGTTAAAGTATTTATAAGTATTAAGTTTATTATAGCTACTATAATTAGCTACTTCTCTATAGCTAATATTAATTAGTAAATAAAAAAATATATTAAATACTATATTTTAAGTACTAAAAGTATAAATAATATAGATTTTAAATTATAAGAGATAATTTATAACTTTAGTAAGCTTAAGGTTAGCTTTATTAAGATTTATTATTATAAGAAAGGTATACTTAATAATTTCCTTTACTAATAAGTAATTAATAATAATATTTATAGTTAATATATTAAATTAAGCTATTTTCCTTAGTTTCCTTATTCTCTATATAATTATAGCTACCTTTACCTTTATTAAGCTATATCTCTTTTTAATAGCTAAGGTTAGCTAAAAAAAAAAATAAGGTATAGTTTATTATTACTAATATTCTTTTTAAAGATACTAATACTATTTTAATTAATTACTAATTAAAAAGTATATAAGCTAAAACCCTTTTTATATATATTAACCTTAAAGAAAAGGGGCTTTTTAAAGTTATAATATTAAAGTAAAGTCTTAATATATAAGAGTTTCTATATTACTTTAAAAAATATAATTTCTTACTTTAAGGGTATAAAACTTATTTATTAAGCTATATATTTTTATATTTACTTAAATAGCTTAATAGGGAGTTTATTTTTCTTATAAAGATTCTAAAGTATTTGAATTTTTTTATTTTATAAGGGTTTAATATATAAATTAAATTAAAAAACCCTTATATAAAAAAAACTAGCTATTTTAATAAAGGTTTTAAGACTTAAAAGTATAATAAGTATTTAAAGGTTCTTAAATGCCTTAATATAGTTACTAGTATTAGTAATGCTTTTTATATTTATAATAAAACCTAAGAGCTAAATTAATAAATAGCTAATAAAGAGCTTTTTAATTACTATATATAAGTAGTATTTTTTAAGGATTTTAAATATAATTTTAAGGTAAACTAAATCCTCTTTAAGGGTATTAAAGAAAATTATAATATTATTAATATATATTTATATAAAGGCTTAGTACTTATAGAATTACTTATTTATAAAACACTAAGTATATACTAAGGAATTCTTATATTCTTATATTATAATATAAAATACTTCAATTTCTCTCTTAAAAATAATTACTATTTTATTATAATACTTATACTATATTAAAAGCTAGTTAAAGAAACTAAAGGTATTTTGAAGGGATATTTAATATTTTATATATATATTCTTTATAATATTCCTTTAGTAAGGTAAAGGGTATATATTTAGAATAGTAATATTATTTATAGGTTTTATATTAATTATTACTCTTTCTTTATATTCTTTTTTAATATTATATTATATAAGGAAACTAAGGTATAAGTATAGTATCTTTTCTCCTACCTTAAGGTAAGATACTTTACTAACTTTATACTTTTTATTAAAGATTTTATAGAATTTCTTAAAATCCTTTTTATTTAAGTAATATATTTATAAGGGTTTTAGCTAATTTTATTAACTATTAATAAAATTAATATATATTTACTTCTTTTTAAGTATTAATATTACTTTTTAATTATAGTAAATATTATACTTATTAATAAATTTAATAAGTTTTTTTATAGCTATTAAGTTAAGATTTATAATTTTAATATTAAATTTATTTATAATAAATAAAATATTATTGAAGTATATAATACTATATAAAAGGATACTACTATTAACTACCTTAAAGTTAAGGTTATTAGCTATATTTTTAGTATTTTTCTTTATTTTAAAGGAAAAGATATTCTTTAGTATTACTAGCTCTTTATAGCTTAGTAGAATATTAATATTAAAATTATAAAAAGTAAAAAAATTCTTAATATTATTTATAGTAAAATAAGAGTTTATAAAGTTTAAATCTTAAAGGTTTCCTAGTTTTTAATTAGGCTTAATATAAATTAAAAAGTCTATAAAATTATAAATAAATAAGTATTTTATTTATTTATAATTTATAATATTATTAAAAATCTAATAGTTCTTTAAAATAAAGTAATAAATACCTATAGCCTTATATCTTGTATAGTTCTTTTAAAAAACTACTATAAATTCTAAGCTATATAATAGTATAGTAATATAATATATTATAATAACCCTTTTAGTTAAAACTATATTAGTAGGGTAGAAAATATAGCTAAGTATAATTATATTATATATAGATTAGAAAATAACCCTAGAGTTAATAAAGTTAATTTTAATATTATAATTATATATAAAATCTATACTAATTAATAATTTTAATACAAGCTTCTTTATTATATTAATAGTTATAATAAAGTAACTAAATACTAATTTTTCTTTAGCTTTACCTTTAATATAAAAGTTAAAGATAATAGTTTTTATAATATAAAAGAAGAAATTTATACTATTTATAAGTTTAAGCTTTTAAGTTCCCTATTACATATTATAATTATTCTATTAAAGCTACTTCTTATTAACTAATATTAATAAAGTCTTTATATTAAGGTAGATTTTATAGTCTTACCTTTAGTTATTAAAGTAAAGGTTTATTTTAAAATAAGTAATTACTTTTTTTTCCTAATAATTTCTAATTAATATAGCCTTATTACTACCTTAATAACCTAGCTATTAGTTAATCCTTTAAATACTATAATTTTTCTATAATATATATTAAAGGAAAGGGTAAGCTTCTTAATATAAAAAGTATTTATAAAATTAGATTTATTCTTATTTAAGTTACTCTTAATAATACCTTTCTTAACTATATAGTTTTCTAAAGATATAAGGTAAAACTCCTTAGCTTTTATATTAAAGTTATTTACTATAACTATATAATTTATATTATTACCCTCTTTAGGTGCCTATTTTTTATAGAATCATAGTTTATAACCTTTATAATTATACTAAAAATACTTAAAGGAGTTATAGTATTTAAGCTTAGTTTTCTTTTATTACTTAAAGGGATTTACCTTTTTAATATTAAAAGTAGCTATTAATATATTTTCTTTAGGTTCTTTAGGGAACTACTATAAGGCTCCTTTATAACCCTTATAAAAGTAATTATAATTAGGTTAAAAAGGGTATAAGTAACTCTAAGGCTAGTAATTTTTATTATTATATTTATTACTAAAATTATCATATTATTTATAGCTTTATAAGTATTAGTAGTAATTACCTTATTAGTATTAAAGTAGGCTATAACTACTATTATAATAGCTATTATAATAAAGTAGCTTATTTTAGTAAGTTTTTATAGTAAAGTAAGGGGTATTATTATTTATTAAATTTAGGTTCTTTATAAGAAGGTAGGTAGAAGCTTAAACCTTACTTTTTTTAATTCTATAGTAGGTTTTATTACTTAAAATAAAGTCCTTAAGGTTATACCTCTTACTCTTTATTAAGTTAATATATATATTTTAATAGTTAAATTCTATTAGTTAGGGGTAGATTTACTAAAGCTTTATATAAAGCTTATAATAAAAATAAATAAAAAGCTAAAGGTTAATAGATTTTTTATTAGCTTTAATATAAAAGAAAACCTTTATTATAAATTCCTATAGGGATATTTTAAATAATATATTATTCCTAGTAAATTTAGCTTAGTTAAGCTAAGTAATAGTATTTTAAATTTTAATACTAAATTATTTTTTAACTATAGTAAATACTAACTTAAAGTTATAGAATATTATAGCTTTTTTTATATTATTAAAATACTAATAATACTAAATATAGGTAGCTTTATAGAAAAAATACTAAACTTAGTATATAATTTATTCTTAGTAGTTAAGGCTAATATAGCTATAGTAATCCCTAACTACTTAGATTTAAAGATCTATATTTATGAAGATAATAAATTTATTTTTATATTTAATAGCCTTATTATTAATATTATTTAGATTTATTTTAGGGTTAAGGTATTTAATATTATTAAGTTTCTAAAAAGGTTTTACTAAATAATTTATTATCTTTAAGGCTTAAGTAGCTTAATTATTATAAGGATTCCTATCTTTAAGTTACTATTTTATAAATATAAATAATAATCCCTAAGTATATATAGTATTCCTAAGGGGTAGCTTATTATAAAGTAAGGGGTTATATAAAGTTTTATAGAACTTCTTATTAATTAAGTGCCCCTAGAGCTAAGAAGTCTTAGTATAAAGAGCATTAAGAGTTACTATATAAGCTAGTTATATTTATATACCTATTATTCTAAGAGATACTATAAAGTATTATATATTTAAGGTTAAAACCTATTCTAAGGTTAATAAAGGGTATTAAGCTTACTCTATAGTTTATTAGTAGGATTTAGCTAATTTAGAAGCCTTTAGTATAATAGTTATATAGGTTACTACTTTATTAATTTCCTTTATACTACTATAGCAAATCTTACTAAAAATAAACTCTTATTAGTTATATATATTAGTAAGGAACTACTAGAATTTATTATATATATTAGGCTTATATCATTATTCCTAGGATCCTATTAGCTATAAAGAAGGTATATATTCTTTTTAACTATTAAGTAAGTAAGAAATTACTTTATTTTAATTAATTTCTATAGAATTTAATAAGGTTTCTAAAAAGGGATTTAATATACTAAAAGTTAAATAAAGGTAAATTCTTATTTTTAGAATGGTTTTCTAATAAAAGCTAGCACTAATATAATCCCTTTTCTATAAAAAAGTATAGTTTTCCTTAATATAAAATAAGATATTTAGGGTCTTTAGTAGTCCCCTAATTTCTATACTTACTATATCTCTTATTAACTTATCTTTAAGAATATTATATATACCTATATTATAGCTATTTTCTATATATTTTAAATTATTCTTTAGTATTATAGTTTTATTTCCTAATATTAAATTTACTTATTTAAAGAGGTATTCTAGCTTAGTTCTATAAATAATGCTTTTTATTAATTTCTACTTTATATTAACTATAGTAAAATCTATAGGGTTTTAGTAAATAAGTTTTTTAATAGCTAGGGGCTTTAAGTAAATCTAAAGGTTATTATTAATATTGTTGGAATTGCTCTCAACGGCAAAACCTCGGTGCAGGCAAAACGCCGGGTGCAGCGTGTGTGGGCGACCGGGTGGGTCCGCCACAACGGTGCACGCGGTCTGATTGGCTACACTGCTAACCGCACGCGTAGCTACAACACTACCTTTTTCTTACTTTATAAGCTTAGCTCTTAGCTTAAAAGAATTATTAATAATAAACCCTTTTTATATTATTTTTATTATATATATATTTTAATATTTATTTTCCTTTTATAAGTTATTTCTAATACTAATTAGTAGTTAGTAATAACTATAAATTTATAAGAATTAACTATAAAAGAAAAGATAGCTTTTAAGGTATTTAAAACGCTTATTATTATACTAAGAAAGAAAACTTTACTATAATTAGTAAAGTTAGACTTTAATAAAGAAAGCCTTTATCATTAAGTAAATACTAGTATTTATTTTATTTATTATAAAAAACTATATTTTAAAGGTAAAAAACCCCTTTTAAAAATAAATAAAAGAAAAGCTTTTAAAGATTTAGTTATTAAAGCTATAGAAACTAACTATAGCTTTACTAACTTCTAAAGATACTATTTAATAAGAAATATAGGAGAGGACTTATAATAATAATAAAGTATTATTAGTTACTAGTTTAATTTATTTATTAAAAAACTCTCTTTTAAAGTAACTTTACTTATTTAATAGTGTTATTTTATTGAAATAAAAAGAAGCCTATAAAAACCCTAACCTTAGTAATATAATAATATTAGCCTTTAATAATTAAATTATATATATTATTAACTATTATAAATTAAGAGAATAAACTAAAAAGGAGCTTATTAATAACTTTTAAAAAAACTTTTAAAATTATAATATTCCTTATTCTTATAAAATAAGTATATATTT
>AFRA01000909.1:0-16040 GCA_000223055.1 Claviceps fusiformis PRL 1980
AATTTAATTATATTATTATTTAATAAGCTTAATTAAATTATTATTCTTATAAACTTTATAAATTAAAATTAAAATTTTAATAAGTATACTTTAAATTATAAATAAAATAATACTTATAATAAAAATAACTATATAAAATTTAATAAAGTTAGGTATAATTAAATAATTTATAGTTTTATTTATTTTTTAAAAAAAAATTAGTATTTTAAGTAGGTTTTAATAAAACTTTTAATAAGCTTTTTTTTTTAATAAGTTTACTTTATAGCTTTATATTTTAAGGGCTAATAGTTTTAATTTTATTAAGTATAATATTAAAGTAAGTAATTTCTTATATTAATTAAGTTTTAAATTATCTTTATACTTTTAATTAAATAATTTAAAAGTTTTATAATAGGTTTTTTATAGTTATTTATTTTAGTTTTATAAGCTTAATTAGTTATAATAAGGTTTAACTCTAAATTATAGCTTTTAATTATATATTATTATCTTTATATAATAAAATAAGTTATATAAAGGCTACTTAACTTATTTTACTTAAGTAAAACTATTATTTATAATAAAAAAAAAGAATATATATTATGTATTTAAAAGTAAGAGATATATATATAACTAAAAATATCCTTATTATATTTTAGAATTCTTATATATATAAACTTAGCTTTAAAGTTATTAAAATTAAAAAAAAAGGGATAATTAAATATAAAGTTATTTAATTAAATAATTAAAGCTGTCAAAAAATAAAATAATAATAATTATAGAATAAAATATAAATAAATATACTATAGTAGTAATTAGAATTATAGTAATTAATAATATTATAGTAATAAATACTTTTATACCTATACTTTAAAAAAAAAGAATAAGAAAATAAATACCTTTTTTTAACTACCTAAGGACCTAGGACCTATTTATATCTTTTAATTAGATAGTTTAATTGCATTATGCTAAGGTCTTTACTCCTTTAGCCGCCACGATGCCTTCTTCTAAATGACTGCAGTCCACGTTCCTTCTTCCGCGACATAATAGTTAAAGTTATCTCCTCCAGAGAAAGGGGGGATAGACCCCTCCTATATATAGTGAGTTCTGCCGTCGTGTACAGACCGTAACAATAGGTGTTATTATTAATAAAACACTACGCTAGCTAATATATTACTAAAGTAAGCTTTAAATATAAACTTATTGTTATTAGTTATAATAAGAATATAAATACTTTTAGTTTTCAATAATATAGTGATATTAATAGTTGTATTAATAGTTGTATTAATAGTTGTATTTATGGGTTCTATCAATCTTAATATGGATATATTCTTACTATCCCTTCGGTGTCCACAAGGCTACATTCGCGTACCAATTCGGTTAGTCCACTCATGAGAGGGTACTTACTATATTATAGTAATTTATGGTATAATAGAGATCCTTTTAATGCTTTAAGCTATAAATAGATACATTATATTATAAATAAGAAAGCGCGTTTTATTAATTACTTAATGTTACTCACTAATAACCAATAAGCTATTAAAGAAAAGCGGGGAATACGTGAATGTAGCCTTGCGGACCTCAAAGGGATAGGAGTTAGTAGGTTCTGCTATAAAACGCTTTGAAAAAAGCCAGTTAGAACGATAGTTAATTACCCACTCAGGAGGTCTCCGGGTAATTTACAACGCTTCCCCGCCGGCGTTCCGACCGACCCCTCCCCCCCCCCACATGCGCTCCTCTCCCTATTGAATGGACTTAAATATGTTATGAAGTGTCATTAGTTATTTACTCGTAGACCTACTTAGTGTTCCACTAAGTAGACTATAAAAATTAGGGACAACTACATTATTCTAGGACACTTAATTTTATAACTCTATATATAAATTTTATAGGTATAGCTTAGTAAAACTACTTATTTTATATTATAACTATATTTTTAATACTTTTTTCTATAATTAATAATAAAAAAGAGCTAAAGAGGCCTTTAAGTATAATATATATTAAAAAAAACATTAAATTTAGTGCCTTTTTAGTAAGAGTATATATAATAATATATCTTAAATATTTATATATGAGTTTATAGGTATACTTTTGTAAAGGTATTAATATTTTATTACTAATAATATTAGTATTTAAAAGAAAGCTAAAGAGGCCTTTAAGTATAATATATATTAAAAACATTTTAAATTTAATGCCTTTTTAGTAAGAGTAGTATAAAGCTAGTAATATTACTAAAAAGGGTATTTTTATATAATTATATAAAATAAATAAATTTATTAGAGAGATTATATATAATTTTAATTTATTAATAACTTTTTTATTGCTTTTTTTATAATTTAAGCTCTTTATATATATTACTAAGCTCTTAAGAAATCCTTTTCTATACTAACTTATATTAACGCTTATATTAAAGCTTATATTAATAAATCTAAAGACTAGGGTATAGTAAGTATAGTAGTAAGGATTTAATATAATTTTATAAAGCCTTAACCTTATTATTATTATTATTAATAAATTGTTTAAAGTTAAAGTATACTATATTATTATTATATATATTTTTAGCTATAAAAAGGAATATTAATAAGAGTAGCTTTACTTCCTTTAAAGTTATATTCTATAATTTAATAACTTTTAGTAATAAATTTATATGAATAATAAAGCTATTATTTTAATTACTTAATAGCTTATTATAAAGCTTATAAATTATATTAAAAGAGAGGTATTCTATATTTTTCTCTATAGCTATAAGCTACTTTTTAAAGGTTATTTTTTAAGGTTTATTACTATTAAAAATAATTATAAAATTCTTTTACTACTATATTTAAAATTTATTTATCTCTTACTGTAAGATAAATTATATACTTATAAGTTAATACAAGTTTTCTTTCTTTACCTTCTTTTAAAGAGTCTTTATATATTATTTATATATATTTGTAAGGCTTATAATTATAATAAATTAGCTACTTAGTTAAAATCTTTTCCCTTAGTAGTAGGAATTAGTAAGCTTCTTAAGCTATGAATTATAGTTACTAATAAAGCTTTTTACCTAACCCTTAATGGCTAAAGCTTTAAGTATAACTTTAATAGAATAATTAAGACCTTTATAAGTTAGAGATAAGAGAAGCTCTCTATACTTATTATATATTGTTGAAAATCACAGGGTTATTTACAGAGGATTCCTCACTATTAGTGCTATAATTATAGCGCTAATAGAAGCACTTTATAGAGGGCTTTGCAAGCCAGTGCAAGCTGGCAAGCGTGCGCGCGCACGGGCGGCACAACCATGGAATTCTGACTAAAGGTTACGTATGTGTGGGCTCGCAGCTATAAGGTCCCTACAAATCCTTACTTTTTAATCTTTTTTACTTATCCTAATAGCTACTAAGTAGGTTTAGTCTTTAGGTTAGATTTATAAAGCAACTAGTAAAGATATAGAGAAATAAATTAAAGAATATACTAAGCTAGCTAATAGCTACTTAGTTAGGGATGGTAGCTACCCTATAATATATATTTTTACTATTTTTCTTAATAAGAAGGAATTTATAAAAAGTCTTAAAACTAGATTCTTTATTGCTAAATTCTAGGCTTTCTTTTTATGTAAATATTTAAAAACTAGTTTTTAAGTGTTATATATTAATTTTTACTAAGTTAACTAATTATGAGTATATGAGTAGCTAATTTATATAGCTATAAGTTTATTTTTTTATTTTTTTATATAAATAAATTTTATAAAAAATAAAAAGTAGCTTATAACGCCTAGCTAGCAACTAAGATTCACTGATAAGGTTAGTAAGTATATAAGGGAAGAAAGTAAAAAACCCCCTAATAGCTACTAACTATATAGACTATTAATTACTCTTACTAGCTATATATACCTATAAAGCTAGATACTAGATATAAAATATTAGATATTATTATTATAAATTCTTTACCGAATTAAATAATACTAAAAGCAACGTAAAAGCTTCTATTTTTTGTAAGATATAGTGGACTATAGCTTACTGTAGTGCTCTGCTCTACAGAGCAGTGAATCTGTACGTGCACGCTTACTAAGCCCACTACCATAGTAAGCTGTGCTCTATACCACCCACCTCCATTATTTCTAATATATATATTTAAGAGAGCTTATAAGGTATAATAGAATTAATTCTTATTAAGAAGAAGGCTTAGATACGTAGGATTAATATTAAAGCCTAATTTCTATTACTTTTAAAGTCGCTTATTTATTATAGGTATTAAATTTAGAAAATATATACTACTTTTCTTAAATCTTAATATGATATTATAATATAAGAAGCCCTTAATAAATATATAATTAAAGGCCTTAAGATATTATATTTTTATAAAGAATAAGTGCCTCTCTTAAAGGGATTATTAGATTACTTATTAATATATAGCTTTAAGTAGTTAGAAGACTTTTATAGTAAGAGGTTAAAGAAAATATATTAAGGAAGGTAGAAAGATAATAATAATAATATTATATTTAATATAATATTTAATAAAGTTAATATTACTATACTTTATAAAGCTAGTAATAATAAAAAACCTATAGATTTTCTAAATAAGGAAATATTGAAAGGGTTTTAAGTTAATAACCTAAGGTTTTATTTCTTTATAAAATTACTTATTATAATTAAACTATTCAGTAAGGGTTTTTTTAAAGCGTTATATTTATATAGAATGCTTTTAATATTATCCTTAAAGTTATAAATTTAGTTAAATATAATGCTTCAATTACTAAAGCTAAAAGGTAACTATATAAATTATATATTATTAGTAATACTAATTTTAAACTATAATTCTGTTAAGTAGTGTGATGGGGGGGGAAAGAAAAACACCCCCCAACTAGCTTAAGGGCCGTTACCAGCTGTTGGCGGCTGTAAGCTAGTGCAGTTATAAGGTTGTTGGCTGGCCAGCAGTTGTCAGAAGGAAGAAAAAGAAAGAAAAGAAGAAGAAAAAGAAGAAAAAGAAATCCAGGTCATCGGATTACGGTCCGGCACTGAAAATAATCATTGAAAATATATTATATCTGCGACCCACAACCTAGCTTACAGCTACTAACAGCTGCAAGCTAGCTATAAGTGGTTGAACTTTTTAAGGTTTAAGTGCGGGTGGTTTTTCTATCTAGGAATTAGCAATTTACATTGCTTATATACTGGAAGGAAGTCACGTGCCCGCAGTTGCTAACAGCTGCCATTAGTTATGCGCAGCTGTGCACAGCTGTTAAAAATACAGGGACGGGGGACTTTCCCCCTAACACAGTAGTATTAGAAGACTAGCTATAGAGAAATTATATTACTAGTAGTATTTATAAAGGTAATGAGTATTAATAACTTATAATTTAAGGCATTAAATACTTTAGGGTATACCTTTTTTAAAGATATAGCTATAATAATAACTTAGGTTTATTTATACATATAGCTTAGCTAAATTCTATACTTATTTTTATTTTAATACTTTAATAGGCTAATTTTATAGTTTTTAATAATTTCTATAATCTCCAACGCAGCTGCAATGCGACCCAGATAGCCCAGGTACTCCTGCTCGAAGAGCGCAGTCGGACCGGCCCTGCTAGGGGCCTAACCTGCTGCCTCCTCTGCACTATTCTACTTTATAAGCTATGCTACCTTTTCCTAAAGGTTATTATTTCTAGCCTATATTATATTAGTATTTATAGCCCTATATTAAAGAAGACTTATACTTACTAAGGGATTAGGATTTTTACTATTTTTATTAGTATTAATAATAATATTAAAGTATTCTCTTTATATTTAAAGAAGCTTTTTTATTTTTTACTAATAAAAATTAGTATAAGCTAGCTATAAGCTTAGTTAAAACCTATATTACCTTTAATTAAATATATTATTATTACTTACCTTAAAATAAGTTTTACCTTCATAAATATACTTAAAGTAAGCTTTAAAAATACCTATATTATATTAATACTAAACCTATATTAACTTTAAGTTTAAAATATACCTTTTAAATTTTTATATAAATAATTAATAGTACCTATATAAGTAATATAAGATTTATAAAGCTATACTTTAATAATACTCTACTTTAATATATTAGTAATAGCTTTAAGCTAAACTTAAATTATATACTTATTAATTATATTTTCTTTTTTTTATTTCGTGTTTTAATTTAGATTAATAAAATTAAATTAAACTTAATAGTATTTAGTAAAAAGTATACTAAGCTACTTTTATTAAAGTATTAAAAAAAATTTACTTTAAAACCTTTAATTATAATAAAAAAAATAAAAAAAAATAAAAAAACTATTTTTTTTTAAAGTTATTACTAACTCTTCTTTATATAATTATTAGTTTAGCTATATAATTATTAGCTAGCTATTATAGCTATTAAAGTAATTATTTATTAAAATACTTAGCTTTATATTAAAGCTTTTTAGGTATTAATATAAATATTAATAATACCTAACTCCCCTTACTTATAAAATATGTTTTTATTATACTATAATATAAATAAATAAGGTTAGCTAGTATTATAGCTATATTATATTAAATTATATTAATACAATGTATTAAATAACCTTTACTACCCTTTAAGCTTTAATTAGCCTCTATATAAGCTTATTTTAACCTTAAAACTAATACTATTTACCTATAAAGCTATATACTATTACTATATTATAACTTTTATTTATATATACTATAATATACTTTAACTATAATATTATAACTTTTATTTACTACTACTACTATAGAACTAATTTAGCTTTAACTCTACTTTAAACTAAATATACTCTCTTTTTTAAACC
Organism: Claviceps fusiformis PRL 1980; assembly: GCA_000223055.1. Lineage (NCBI taxonomy): Eukaryota > Fungi > Ascomycota > Sordariomycetes > Hypocreales > Clavicipitaceae > Claviceps > Claviceps fusiformis. The sequence goes on from AFRA01000909.1 coordinate 6,761, forward strand.
TAAACTTACTATACTTACTTTTTTTAGTAACTATAGCTATATAGCTTAGTAAATAATATACTTATATTTTATAATAAAAACTACTATAGGCCCTATAAAGGCCTAAGTAAGTAAAGATATAAATAATATATATAAGTTTTCCTCCCTATTCTAGGGTTTTTGTTATATAATATAGCAAGTAGAGGTACTAAATAGAGGCCCTTATAGGCCTCCTAGTGTATATTAATAAATAAATAATAAATACATAATTTCTATAAGATAATTATAAAACTCTTTAATATATAATAAATTAAAGGCTTAAAAAACTTTTTTAAATTTATTAATAGCTTTTATTATTATTTATTTAAAGCTTTAAGTAGTATATAATTTATTATAAATACTATATTTTATTAATAAATTAAAGAAAGAGATTATAATAGCTTTATAATATATTAATAGCTTTTTTAATATAACTTTTAAAGGCTAAAAAGCCTTTTTTCTTATATTTATTAAATATAAGCTATAAAAGCTTTATTTTTATTATTTATAATATTTAGTAAATATTTTTTTAAAACTTAATTTATAGCTTTTTAAAAGAATTATAGCTTATTTTTAATATTTTATTAATTACTTATTAAATAGCTAATTTAAAAATATTATAATATTTTACAGTAACTTATATAAAGATTTAATAAAAAAAATAAAATAAATTTATTATTATTTAATTCAATTAATAATCTTAAAAGGTTTATAATACTTTTATTTATACTATTTTTAAATTATTAAATAAAAATAATAAAAATCTTTATAATTAAAGGATTTTTTTAGTAATAATTAGTATATTAAAAGGGAATTTATATTATTATTATTATATTATAGTAATAAAAAAAAGAATACTTTATTATAGGTTAAAATAGTAAATTTTACTATAAAACACTAAGAAAAAGCTAGGTAGTAGGGTGGTTAGGTGTCCCGGAATAATATAGTTGTCCCTGATTTTTATGGTCTACTTAGTGGAACACTAAGTAGGTCTACGAGTACAGCTATCCTTGGTCCTTCTTTCACTTCTTCTTTAAACAACACTGAATCTGGACGGTTCCAGCACTCGCTACCATGACCCCTGATGCTAGCAACACCATCACTCACCATCCATCCATTTTCCATCTTCAGCAGCTTTCGGGACTCAATCGAAGCACTTCACGTTCGCCTGCTGGTCAGAATCATCAGCATGCACATGAGCATGCTGCCAGCACTGCATTGGAGTGCACGCCGCCTACTAGCAAGGACCAAGACGCTGTGGAGCGCCATCTTTCCCACGCCACAGATGTGGAAAGCCAGATCACCACTGGTGCCAACTCCAGGTTGCCTCGCGTCAATTTCGAAAGTGATCCCTACGGACTTTCCTTTTCATACAAGACAGACTCAGATCTCGACCAGATCAAGGCCAATTCATCTCGTAAGAGGGATGGGACCCGGGCTAATGCGTTGACTGTGAAGAGGCACACCACGGGCTCGGACACACCCGGACCCAAACGAGATGCTCGCAAAGTTCGAGGCTTCTATGAAAATCAAAATGCCGCTATCGAACGCATGCTGAAATCTGTGGAAGAGCATCGTGCTGAAGCCCGTCAAGAGCAGGGCGATGACAAGCTCAAGTTTCGAATCGCCATCTATGGCTCTCTCGTCGCGAACATGATATTAACAGCTCTGCAGCTTTACGCGGCAATATCCTCGGGCTCTCTCTCCTTGTTCACTACAATGGCCGATGCTATATTCGACCCTCTCAGTACATTAACCCTCATCTTTTCCAACCGGGCTATCAAACGGGTTGACCCTCGTCGATTCCCGGCCGGCAAAGCCAGACTCGAGACCGTCGGCAACATCATATTTTGCTTCTTAATGACATCCGTGTCTCTCATCATCATCGCGTTTGCGGCGCAAGAGCTGGCAACCAGTAATGCGCCCAAGGCATTCCACCTGCCCTCCGTCATATCTGTGTGTGCTGCATTTCTCACCAAATTTTCACTCTTTCTGTACTGTTGGTCCATCAAGGACAAGTACAGTCAGGTCAACATTCTTTGGCAAGACCACCGAAACGACCTATTGGTCAACGGGTTTGGATTACTGACCTCGGTTGGAGGCGCCAAGCTCGAATGGTGGATTGACCCGATGGGTGCCGTTCTGCTATCTCTGCTCATCTCTGTTATCTGGCTTCGTACCGCATTCAATGAGTTCCTCTTACTGGTTGGAGTCGTGGCATCAGTCGATATGCAGCAACTCATTACGTACGTGTGCTTGACACATTCGCCTGTGGTCCAGGGAATTGACACAGTACGGGTGTATCATTCTGGTCCCAGGCTCATCGCCGAGGTAGACATTGTCATGGATCCCTCTGGCACTCTGATGGAAACTCATGATGTTGCCGAAGAGCTTCAATTCAAGCTGGAAAGGCTGCCTGACGTTGAACGAGCCTATGTTCACATCGACTATGAAACAACACATAAACCCGAACACGCTTACAAGAAAGATATATGAAATTTCCTACGTTTTTTGTTTTTTGTTTTTGTTTTTTGTTTTTTGTTTTTTTGCGCTGATGAATCTGTAATAAGAACAGACATATGAAATATGGGATAACATCCACGTGAGGGAAAGCTCAAGACCTTCATCTACTTTTCCAATCCAAGAAGGAAACCTCCATGCTTATCATGAGTCTGGGCTCTTCCCCTGGCCGATGAAAGTAGCTCCATATCAGTGGGAGTTTGATATTTTGAACTATCTTTTGTGGCACGATGAGATGCAACACAGCATGCATAACGCAGTCTGGAAATATCTGGGTCTCACTATGAGGTACAGGCAAGCTGCTTCCGGATTAAACTCAACAGACCCGTGAAGGCTTCGAAAAGCTCGAGGTGAGAATTGGAGTTGGGGTATGGTGGCATTGACCGTCCATAATACCTACCCATAAACGTACACAACGACTTGACAATTCTTTTTGACCAACTAAGGGTGTTATGTACTGATCCGACGAATGCGTCAAAAAATACAAAGAAATTCACATATGTACTTATTGTTCCATTGAGTAGACAACAAAAACCTGGGATAGTCATAATTAGTACAACGCATTCTATGGCTCAGGATATAAATCGTGTATAGGCATAGCCTACATATGATTTGTATACTCCGAACTTTAGTTTTCACTGTAACAATATATTTAAGATAATAATGGTGATAAAGAACTAGTCGTATTGACTCGAGCAATGAATATATCGCAGGCTTTAGCAGCTACAAGTAGCCTTAGTCGCTAAGAGTAGCTAAAAGCAGCTTAGCAGCCTTGGCGGTCATGAGCAGCTAGTATCCCTTTAGTGTCTGCAAGGCTACACTCAGGTACTCCCCACTTTTCTTTAATAGCTTATTAGTAGAGGTAAAGTAATATTAAGTAACTAATATAGCACGTTTTCTTACTTATAATATAATGTATTTATTTATAACTTAAAGCATTATAAGGACTTCTATTATACTATAATTTATTATAGTATAGTAAGTACGCTTTTATTAGTAGACTAACTGGATTAGTACCTAAATGTAGCCTTACAGACATTAAAGATATAATATAAGTACATAAACACATAGAAATACATTATTAAACGTATACTAGCAACTAAACCTAAAACAGAAGAGGTACTAATATATATTAAAAAATAAGTAAGCAGGTACTTTTTCTATTTTAGGTTTAGTTACTGCTATACTTTTGTTGAAAATAACAGGTTTATTTACAGGGGATTCCTCACTATTAGTGCTATAATTATAGCGCTGATAAAAGCACTTTATAGGGGGCTTTTTGCAAGCCAGTGCAAGCCAGCAAGCGTGCGCGCGCGCGGGCGGCACAACCACGGAATTCTGACTAAAGGTCACGTGTGCGTGGGCTCGCAGCTGCGAGGTCCCCACAAATCTTCACTTTTTAACCTTTTCTGCTCATTCTAACAGCTACACGGTTAGGCTAATAGCTACTAGGTGGGTCTAGTCTTTAGGTTAGATTTATAAGGCAACTAGTCAAGATATAGAGGAACGGATTAAAGGATATAACTAAGCTAGCTAATAGCTGCTTAGTTAAGGAAGGTAGCTACCCTATAATATGTATTTTTACTGTTTTTCTTACTAAAAAGGAATTTATAAAAAGTCTTAAAACTAAATTCTTTATTGCTAAATTCCGGGCTTTCTTTCTATATAAATATCTAAAAATTAGTTTTTTAGTAGTAAACTAATTATAAGCATGTTAGCAGCTAGTTTATATAGCTATAAGTCTATTTTTTTGTTTTTCTATATAAATAAATTTTATAGAAAATAAAAAGCAGCTTATAAAGCCTAGCTAGCAACTAAAATCCACTAATAAGGTTAGTAGGTATATAAGGGAAGGAAGTAAAAAACCCCTTATAGCCACTAACTATATAGACCGTAAGAATCACTCTTGCTAGCTGTGGGCACCTGCAAAGCTAGATATTAGATATAATTTATTAGATATAATTATTGCAAATTCTTTAGCGAATTAAATAGTGCTAAAAGCAACGCAAAAGCGTCTATTTTACGTGAGATATAGTGGACTGTAGCTTGCTACAGTGCTCTGCTCTGTAGAGCAGTGGATCTGTACGTGTACGCTTACTAAGCCCACTACCTTAGTAAGCTGTCCTCTATAGGACTCACCTCCATTATTTCTAATAACTTTTAATAATTCATTGCTGTGCGTTTATGTACTTATATAACACCTACTAGCCTGTTTATATATATATAGTGGGTGGACAAATCTACCTAACTGTAATGGATTTGAGCTAGAGGCTTGGATCCTTAGCGGAACAGGAGAGGAGCATATAAGGAGCATATAAGGAGCATATAAGGTAACCTACCTTACCTAGAGGGCAAACCCTATAAGTATATATTATATATAAATTAGATATATAGTAGAGAGAGATAGTAACCTTTCCTTTCCCTTTATAAATAATAATAACTTTATTAATACTAAATTATAGTTATTATTTAAGCTAGTTTATAATAATTATTATTTATTATAATGCTACTTATAATATTTATTTTTATAAGAATAATATAATAAATCCTTAGTATTATAAATAAATAGCTTAATTAAGTAATATATAAGACTTATACTATTTTTATAAAACTATTACTTTAATAGTAGCTTAGCTTAAGAAACTATACTACTATATAGCTATAATAAACTAAGTATTTTATATAAATACTTTAATATAGGCTAACTAGGTATAACCTAAGTATAAGCTACTTTTTATAGAGAATCTTTATAATAAAAATAAGGCTTTATTTTAAGTTTGGTAAAGCTTTATAGTATATAAGCTAAAGGCTAATTTAAACTTTATTAGTATTAATTATAATAAATAGTTTCTTATTTATTAAAACCTATTACTTAAAATTTAGGTATAGATAGCTTTATTTTTTAAATTAAATAATAACTACTAATATATATTAAGCTATTTCTTAAAATACCTTAATATTATATTTATAAACCTTTATTAAAAGGAATATATAATTATAGAGTTAAACTAATTAAAATAATACTTAAATAAATAGTTTATAGATTTCTTTATTTATTTTAAATAGAAGTTATATTTTATAAAAGAAAGTACTTAAGTAAATATAGTAAAACTTACTTAGCTTTAAGTTAAATTTAATAAGTAAATAAAGGATTATTATATAAGCTATAATATCCCTTACTTTAACTATTATATAATAGTTATATAATACTATAGTATTACTTTAAATATTAACTTATATTAAATTAAGGAGTATATTAAGGCTTATTATTATACTTAAACTAAATATAACTAAAATAGTAATATAGTTATAATAAGTATCAATTTTATTAGTTTTTTAAGCTTTAGGTAGGGTTATAAGTTTTTTAGTAAGAGTAGGTTAAGTATAAAGCTTATAAATACTAAAGGTATAATTTAGGTAACCTAAGTTTTATAGAATATTATTAAGTATTATAAGGCTACTTATTAGTATTTATATTATAGTAGTAATAGTTACTTTATTTAAAACTATATATAGCTTTCTATTTTTTACTTAATAAAGGGTTTTAATATTAAAGCTTTAAATACCTTTAATAAAAAGGCACTAAGTAATAATAATAACTTTAATTTAAAAAAAATAATTTTATTATATAAGTTTTAGTAATAGAATATATATTAATAATATTAATCTATACTATACCTATAATAGTATTAGCTTAAATATTTATAAAAAGATAGAATATTATATAAAGGAGGTATTATTTTTTTTTTTTATATAATAGTTTTAAGTTTATTAATACTTAAGTAGAAAGTAATTATAATAGCTATATTATTATAAATAAATATATAGTTTAAAGGCTAAGCTTTTAATACCTTACCTTAGCTTAATTATATATACTAACTACTACTATAATAATTATATAGTATAGTTATATTAATGCCTTTTAGCGCCTAAGAATTACCTACCTTATTTAGTTTAGCATTAGTTTTAATAGCTAGTTATTCTTTATAATAGCCTATATAATCCTAAGCCTTTTATAAAACTATATTTTAAAAGTGCTATAAATAGACTAAAATAATATTATATTATATACTACTTAACGCCTCTTTATTATTTATATATAGGGTAGCCTAGAGATTTATACTTTAAATACCTAAGGGGTAGCTTTACTAATAACTATTATTATAGGCTTAGTTTATATAAAATTAGCTTACTAAGCTTTATAATTAAGTAAAGTAAATAGTATTATATTTATAAGCCTATAGAAAATTAATATTATCTTTATATTTATAATAAACCTAGTACTTTTAAAAGAGAATAAAAACCTTTTCTTTTTATTAAGTAAATTAGCTAACTTTAAGGATTTATTTTACTATAAAAATACTAATACTCTTTCTCCTTACTAAGAATAGGCTAATTATTATATTTAATTATAATAGAACTCTAATAATAGCTTACTAAACCTACTTTAGGTACTACTTTATAATATACCCTAAGACTAGCTATTAAAAATATAAAAATAAATTATAAACTTTATAAATAAGGGCTAAATTAAAGCTTCCTTTTTTTTAGTAGCTATACTAATACTTTTAATTAAGAAAGTAGGTAAAGGTTAGTGTTTTTATATAAACTATAAGGTATTAAATAAAATTATAAATTAAGACTAATATTTATTATTACTTATTAAGGAGACTTTATAATTCTTAATAAATACTTAGTAGTTTATTAAATTAAATATTTATATTACTTTTTATTACTTATATATTATATAAGGGGATAAAGCTTTTATAGCTTTTTATATATATTTTAGCTTTTTTAAATAGCTTATCTACCCCTTTAGCCTAGCTAGAGTATTTATAATATTTTAATATTATATTAATAGTGCCTTAAGGGATATATTAAAGGTTTATATAATAGCTTATTTTAATAATATTCTTATTTATACTAGTAGTATATATAAAGAGTATATATAATATACTAAAGAGATCCTTTCCTACCTTTAATAAGCTAGCCTATATTTTAACCTTAGTAAGTATACCTTTATTATAACTAAGGTTAAGTACTTAGGGTTTATAGTATAAGCTAGCTATATAGTATAACTAAACCTAGCTAAAGTAGTTACTATTTATAAATAAAAGGTATTAATATAGCTATAGGGTATATATAGCTTTTTAGGCTTTATGAACTTTTACTAGGAATTTATAGCTAATTTTTTAAACCTTATTAGACTCTTACTTAACCTTACTAAAAAGGGTACCTTATTTATTTAGTTTTTAGCTTATTAAATAGCCTTTTAGTGCCTTAAAAATATATTTTCCTTAGCTCTAATCCTAGCTTAATAGGACCCTACCTTAAATATAGTAGTAAAGGCTAATATATTAAAGGAGGCTATTAAGGGTTATTTTTTATAGTATAATATAGTAGGTATACTATAACTTATTACCTATTATTCTACTTAGCTTATAGCCTTTTAATAAAACTATATAATTTATAATAAAAAGCTATTTAGTATTATCTTATACCTTAAGGTATAATTTACTAAGCTTTATAGTATTTTTAAGCTATTTATAATCTTTATTAATTATAAGAATTTAGAATACTTTATAAGCCCTTAGGAAATATTAGAATATTAGGTATACTAGGTAAAGACTCTCTCTCTCTTTAATTTTTACCTTTACTACTAACTAGGCTCTTAAATAGCCTATTTTAATATATTATTTTACTATAAGTAGAATAAATTAAAGGCCTTTATATTAGCCTAGCTACTATTATACCTAATATTAATTATATACTTATTATAGCTATCCTATACCTCTTCTACCCTATTACTAAAGTAGGACTAGCCTCTAATTAGTAATATAGTAATTAACCTATAAAGCTATAACTTCTTTATAAATAACTATTTTTAAAACCTTTAGAATTAAAGTATATAAGCTAATCCTATATATTACCTAAAGATTATAATAATATAATTAAAGGCTTAGAGATTTCCTACTAAAGTAGCTATATATTAGTAGGTTAGGGACTATATAATTACTACTTATAGGGCTTTACTATTCTATAGCTACCTTTAAGCACTATAGTATAAGCCCCTAACTATTATACTAATTTAATAAACCTATAACTTACCCTTATTAAGCTATTTAGGAAAAAATATAACCTTTTAGGCTCTTTATTATAATTACTATAAAAAAGGTATATTAATAGACATTGCATAGTATATATAGAATTACTACTACTATAAAGCTTATAAAAGCTAGCGCTTATACTAGGGCCTTCTATAGCCTATCCTAGCGCTAAATAAATATTAGTTATAAATATTAGTGAATTTTATAACTAACCTTTTAGCTAACTTTTTAAATACCCCTTAGTTCCTTATAGTTATTATAAACTACCTTTTTAAGTATATTTAATTAAAGGCTATAATAAATATAAGTACTAAAGTATATACTTAATATTTCTTAAACTACTAGTAGTATTTCTATAGGTTCTCTTTAAGTATTATATTAAACTATAACTTAGACTAAGTAAGTAGCTTTTAGTTATTACTAGACTCCCTTATAGAAACCTAATAGCTTCTTTTTATATTTTATTACTTTTAAACTAATAGAAGTATAAAATATATAAATTAAAAGGTTTAGATAGTTTTATATATTATTGTCTCTTTTACTTAAATAAACTAGCCTATATATTTAGTAGTATACTAGCTTATGCTTAATAATTATAATTTATTAGTTACTAGCTTTAATATATATATAGCTCT
>AFRA01000910.1:0-16047 GCA_000223055.1 Claviceps fusiformis PRL 1980
ATATTATTTTATAACTTTAAGTATTTTTTTTTATTTTTTAATTAATTATTAATTTTAAAGTAATTTACTAACTTAAATAAGTAATATTAATACCTTTTTTAATTTTATTTATTATTTTATAATTTAATATTTTTTTAAAGTTAATACTCTTTAATTATAAGTAATTTTAAAGATTTTTTTTTAAAGGTTTTTATTTTTAATTTTTTTTTTATAATAAATTACTCTTTAGTATTTAAATTATTTAATTTTAATAATAATATTAATTACTTTAGTTTAGTTTATAAAAGCTTTATTACTTTATTTATTCTTTAGTTTAAGTAAAATATTTATAAATTATTTTTAATAATAAATAAAAGTAAGCTTTCTTATTATATTATAATATAAAAATAAATAATATATAGGTTAACACTTTACTTTTATTTATAAAAACTAAAAAAAATAAAAAAGCTAAAAAATAAAAATAAACTTCTTAAAAAAATTTTTTTTTTTTTATACTTTATACTTTTTTATTTTATTTATTTAATTTTTTTTTATTAACTATTATATTTATTATAAAAAACTTTATTAGTTTTATAGTTAGTATAAATAATACTTTATATAGGTTATTATAGATTCTATAGTAAAGATTGTTATAGTAGTGTTATGCACTCTAAATGTGTTGTCGCGGATTTTCCTTATTCCGGTCTGTAGTGGGTCTGCCCTGTGCGGGGTCGGGCGATCGTTGTTCCGCGGCCCCTGTGTCCCGGGCCTGCGGCCCGTGACAGTGGGCACCGGGTACAGGGTAATCCCGAAACCCCTCACTGTCCAAAATTACATGCAATTTCTCCGTCGTCATTCACGTCAACTCGGACACTGCACCAACCACAGTTCACGGTGCGACGGTGTACGGTACGCACACACTTGACACACGATATCACACTGCCCAACTTTGTACCTTTGCCTTTTCAAACGAATGAAAAAAATATATAAAAAAAACACACATTAATACCGCCAGTGTCCACTGTCAAAAACACCACCAACACCGTGCCGGGGTCGCCGCCCAAGATTGCCGCCCGCGCCATCAGAAAGCTCTTCCCAAAAGATAAGCCCAAGCCGCGGGAGGAAAAAAAAGATAAAAGAAACAGAAGAAACAGAAAAAAGGATCCAGAGATAAAATAGAAGACGGAGTTAAAAAAAAATAAGAGAAGAAAGAAAAAAAAAAAAAAAAGAAGAGAAAACCACCGATAAACAAACACCCTGCTTGCATATTTGCATCTGCTCATACACACGTAAACGTCGTCCAAACGCACACACCACATGTACACACATACTCACATACAATCATAGAGATCGGAACCAAACGCATCAGCCCATCATGATTCGGCTGCTGCCAGGTCGGAGTCGTCCTTGACGCTGCCACTCTCCCACAGGTCGAAGCTCTCTCCAGTGCCCTCAATGGGCTGTAAAATGGCGGGCTCAGCCCCAGGTGCCGATTTTGCCTCGACTGCGTCCGTGACGCTGAAGCTTCCTACATCGCGAGCCTCGAGCGGCAACTGATATTTGCCAACTAGAGGAGGTGTCCCGCTGGCGAGTTCAGCAGTCGCTGCCTCCCCCTCATTATCGTTGTTGTCGTCGTCGTCGTCGTCGTCATCATCACCATCAGCATTCATCATGACCAGACTGGTGTTTCCGTCGGCAGCGACAAGATCAGTCGTCTTCATCTCGCCCAAGACAACGCGCTCCTTGTCAACGACCATGTCGTCGCAGGCAGCAGCCCTGGCGGACGGTCGAGCGGATGTCTGCGAGACATGGCCAGATGGTGGAACGTTCTCCTTGTCGCGACCCTCTGCCTTTTCCCGACGTGCCTTCTGCTCGCTCTCCTCGTCAGAGGAGAGATCCAGAACACAGGTGCTGTGCTGGAGGAGATTGGTCATTTCCTGCTCGGGGGTATCCTCGTGGATGTCAAAGAACCAGCTTTCCATCGTGTCAAGCTCTCCCAGAGCCGAGGAGATGCTACTGCTTGCTTTGGAGATTGCGTTGGAGCGGGGGCGGGGGCCATAGCTGGAGATGGTGCCCTTGAGCGCGGCATCCAGAGAAAACGAAGCGGTCGCCCCATCGAGATTGAACGACGGAGGGTCTACGCGCGTGTAAAATCCAGCCGTGCTTTGGCGGTGGTTGGACAGAAGACCAGACCGCGTGCCACGGGCGCCACGGGCAGGCGAGCGCCCGGCAGGAGCAGAAAGGGGCGACGACTTGCTGGCACCGGTCGTGATCTTGCTGATGGGAGACCTGGGCTGCAAAGTCCGTCTGGGGGCAGTAGATGCTTTGATGGAGTGGATGGAAGTGGTGGGAGTGGTGGGAGTGGTGGCGGCGGCTCTGGTCAGGACATATGCAGAGGGCTTGTTCATCGCCAGGTCCTTGATTGGTGTTCCAAGCGCACCCTTGGAGCGCTTAGCCGAGAGGCAAGGGTCGACGTTTTCAAAGTCCTCATCCGCGTCCAGCCGCTCGGCCTTGCGCTTGATGTTGTTGGACGGAGCAGTAAGAGCTATACAAAGGCAGAACATGTCAGCCAAGTGCGACGTGCGATGCACTGATGCATGGATGCCAACAGCAAGACATCAATCTAGCGGCACCGACTTACCATTGTTCTGTCTGTTCTTCCAGCTAGTCAAGCTCTGCAGGCGAGATCCGCCGAGAGGCGCAAAGGGCTGCCGAGAAATGGAAGCCATTGTTTGTTGGGTGCAGGGGAAAAAAAAAGAATAGATGAATGAATAGATGAATTGATGTGTATGCTGCCGTCAAGTTGTCTTTTTATTTCCTAGCCAATGTCGTGGTATTGGTAGGAATGACGGTCCGGATGTGTGTGAAAGGTGTGCTGGTTGCGGTTGTCGTTATTGCTGCTGTTGCTGTTGCTGTTGCTGCGACGATCCGACAAAGTGGAATGATCCGTTCAACCGCGTTGGCAAAGAGAGGTGGAGCTGTGGAAGAAGAAAGAAACAAGCTCTCACGCCAAGCGAGTCCAAGGCGGGACACAAGCCAACTTTTAAAGAGCAGAGCGACCGAGAGTCAAGAGCAGTGAGACGAGTCGAGAAAGCGCTCTTTGGGCTCGTACGGGCCGGCAAAACGGGCCAGACGGTCTCGGGTTTGGGCCTGCGCAGGAAACAGCGCCTCGAGACAGAGACGTGAACAAGAGATGAGCACGAGATGAGCAACAATGACCTGGCGTTCCAGCGCTTGGGTCTCGATAAACGGTCGTTGGGTCTTGGACTTCTCGGGGAGCGGCCACAGGGTCGCAGAAGGGGCGTCGTCGCGTGCGGGCCAATGATTGGGCAGGCACGGCGTCGTTTGTCCTGCTTGTGAGATGTGACGACGGGAGTCAGAGACTCGGCGCCCAAAGCGAGGGATGCGAGGGATGCGAGGAACGCGAGGGACGTGAGGGACGTGAGTCTGAGTCTGAGTCTGATGCAGTCTGCAACTCTGCAACTCTGCAACTCTGCAACTCTGCAACTCTGCAACTCTGCAACTCTGCAGGCGGGCGGCCTGATCCGTCCTGGTCGATCGATGGCTGATGCTGATAGGCTTGCTGAAGCGCCGACAGAGGACAAAAGACTGCCCCAGGCGAGACGGATCAAGTTGCGAGGGACGTGACTTGCAGAAGAGTGGCGTGAATGCGTGAATGCGTGAATGCGTGATTGCGTGAATGCGCAGTGAACCGTTGAAAGGCAGGTCAGCGGGCGGAGACAAAGACGTTCAAAGTCAATCAGACCATCAGACGCGTCTCTTTCGATTTTTCTGGTCTTCTATTTTTTATTTTTATTTTTATTTTTATTTTTATTTTTCCCATCCAAATCGCCGCATTCGTGGGCGCGACTTTGAGGCAAACGTTTGGTGGGTGGACGTGTGGACGTGTGGACGGGAATCCCGCGACAGACACACGCTGGGTACCTCGCTCTGCCAATCATCTCACCGCCATCAGCACAGTATCCTTCAGGTATCTTTCCCGTTCCGTGCTGACCAGACCGCTTTGTCAATTCACTTGTCGATGGCACAAACGAATGCACTCCGCGCCTTGCCCCATGCAGGCAACCGGTTCTCTCTCCCCCCCCCCCCCAAAGCATCGTCGCGGCTTGATTGGTGCGAGCCCTTTCCCCCCCTTGGTCCTCCACCCCTGGTCCTACCCCACCCCTTTCTCAAGCCCCACCCGCAACGGCAAGAACCAGTCAAGGCCCGCAGCCCGCAACATTGACAGGGCAAAGGGGCTATTAAATACTAAACAGCCCCTCTTCACGTCCGCAAGCTCTGGCCATCCGCGCTCTCCGCGCACCTCGCGCGCGTTCCTCGTGAATCGTGCCACACCACACACCACCGCCGCGATACCGCAACCACACGACCTTCCATACAGACTGGCCTGGCGTCTCTGATATGCGCCATTCACGCTCCTTGTCAAAGAGCATCTTGCAGTTTCTCCATCTCCTCTCCGCCCATGCCATTTTCCCCATGGGCGGCCCTTTCGTGGGCCATTCACACCAAACGCCTTCGTTTGTCGTGTTTGCCTCGTTTTGCCTACTGCTGCTTCCCTACGGTCCCACGGTCTAAGTCCCGGCATCCCATCTCAAGCCTCCCTCGTTTCAAAATCGTTATTGACGCCGCATGTCTCAGTCACAAAGATCCCTCTCGCGACGCCGTCATGCAACTGAACTGTCATGGCCATGTTGAAGGCCACCCAGACCACAATTTGCGTCGTGTCGCATGTCCCGCCGTTGGCGCGTCTGCAAGTTGTTCGTCTTCTCCTGTCAGGCCCGGCCGGCGTGAAGGCGCCAAAGCGCCATCCATCTGCACAAACGGCTAGTTTCTAGTTTCATCGGGTTGGACAGAGAGGGGCTCCGTAGGTCGTAGAATCCCCTTCCCGCCAGCACAAGCGTCTTCCCCTTGACCAGAGTGCCCATGCCATACTGCTCCGAGACGTAGCTGTGATCTGTGAGAGGTGCCTGCTAGGCAAAGCCCAAATAGCCCTCTGGGTCACCCTGCCGTCTACTCAACTCGATGCAAAAACCACCTCCCGTCATCGCGCCTACACTCTGACACCCCTTCATCCAAAGCCACTATTCCCCGATAGCGCAGACACGTCTCTTGTATGAATTTCCTTTTGGAAAGTATCCCCCTTGCCAGAAACAATTTAATGTATTGATTTCTTTTTTTTTTCTTTACTGTTTTTCCTTTCTCTTTTATTTGATCTTTGTTCTAGTCCGCTGTCTTTTTTTTCTCTATCGCATAAATCACAATCTTCCAATAAACAACGGAAGAAAAAAAAAAAAGAAAAAAAAACACCCACGCCACGCCCCGTCCAGCCCATCCAGCCCATCCAGCCCACCAACATGAAACCCACAATCGACCCCATCGCGTCAAGCCCGCCTCTTCAACGACCAGCAACCCAATCCCACCTTATGCCCACAGCGAATCATTACCCCCAACACCACGCCACCAACCCCTGCCCACCAATTACGGCACCGGAACTCCTCATCGCTTATCTGGCACTCTGGCGCCCCCGCGGTCCTTCCCAAGGCCACCCGCCATGTTGACATATCCCAGATGGAAAAAATTCATCTTGAGAAGAAAAAAGGGTAAAAATGGGTGTAAATAGTAGGGAAATTGGAAAAAAAGAAAAGAAGAAAGGAAAAGAAGAAAGGAGACAAAAGAGAAAAGACTAAAAAAAAAAAAGCCAATCCTCCCTCCTCACCGACTTGCCTCCCGGCTCCTCATCTACGCTCCCCCTCCCCACCACCGCCACCGCCACCGCCACCGTCGGCCTACATTCAAGAGGAGCGGTCATCCAATGGATTCGACTAGACATGTATGGTCTGTTCATAAAAAGGAAGAATAATAAAGAAGAAAAGAAGAAAAGAAAAGAGAAAAGGCATTGCATCCTCTGCCGCTCTTATCAAACAAATTTGCCGCCAGGTATAGACCTACGGCATTTATCCACATGAGATATACTCAGACACTTCATCTCCCAAACGCGCGAGAGCTGCGCAAAGTGCATGCCGCACAGGTGTATGGAATATTCAATAAGCAATACCATCAAAACCTACTAGGTATACCAAAGCTATCGAATACAACCTCCATCGTCACGTGCTCATTCATCAAGCTTTCCCTTTCCAAACGCCTTCCAAGGACACATGTCGTTCTTCTTCCGCTTTGCTCGGTTCAACCTCATTGACTGTGGCAGTGGCAGTGGCATCGTCGTCCGTCATGTGCCTGGCACCCGTCTCCTTGTTTGCAGTGTCACCCTCGGCATGCTCGTCGAGGACATGGCCAGTGCCAGATCTGCTCTCTGATAACATTGTTGCATCATCGCTCAGCTGATGGGCCGGGCGCGCCATGGAAACCTGGCTTGGCTTGTGAGCAGGCAGGCCATGTCCAACGATTGTCCTGCCAGTGCTTGAGCTGGCGAGCACGTCTCTGCCCAAGTTGTGATCATAATCGAGGTTAACAAAGTACGTGGTCTTGTCCGCTGACAAGTCGTGCGAAGCGGGTGTATGGGCCACAATTGTCACAGGATCTCGGCACACATGGTGGCCCGAAGCAGTCGTTTTCGGCAGTGAGGCAATAGTGGCATCTGCCTCTATACTGTGCGGTGGACGCACGTTTCCAGCCGTCATGACTTGGTGGTTGTCCAAAGAATGAGTGGCCGATCTGTTTGCAGCAGTCGTATCCAGGCCAGACATTGTTTCTTTGCTACTTGGTTTGGTCATGGCAGACTCTGGGCTCAAGTAGGTCATTGCATCGTGGCGTTGATATGGTCTTCTGGGGCTTTCTACCAGCCTCTTGCGCTGCTCTTCGCGTAACAAAATCTCTTGCTCAACACGTGCCATGGTAAAACATGGACAGACGATGCCATCGCACTGATCGGAACATACGTTGCCGTCGATGCCGTACAAGGCTCGAGCCTTGGTCTGAAGTCTACCAACCAGGCAGCCGAAGGCTAGCCACCAGTTAGAAACTGCACAGTAGAGTGCAAGTTCGACAACACAAGAGGTTCGTACCTGGACATAATGTGAGACAAATAGCACACTCGGGGCTGAATATGCCTGGTTCAGCGATATGTTCGGCGTCTTCCCCAGAACGTACCGCCTTCAGACGCCGTGAAGTCCGAGCGAAGATGCCGCATGGCCAGAGGCTTGCTGCCAGAGTCGATCCGATAGTAGGACGCTGGGTACGGACAGCTGGCCATAGCCATCCTTTCTGTCCAGCTATTGCTGCCTGTTTCTCCATGATCCCAACAGAGCCCAAGGGCTCCCATAACAGACTCGTGTGGTACTTGTGGATATACTGGAGAATAGCGAAGATCGGCGAAGATGGGGGGGATTCGGGTGCCAAATCAGATGGCCAGGTATAGTCTAGCCGGGCATAGAAGAGACGTGAAGTTTCAAGTATGGCCGCGTACAAATAGAAGCGAGAGGGAGGGGGGATAAGATGATGTGGAAGATGTGTTTGACGGACCCAACCAGCGTGAATCAGATGGCAAGAACTGCGGCGCTCAAGAATTGACAAATGGCCATGATTGCAGAATGGCAGAGGCGAATCCCAAAAACAACATCACATCGTCTGGCTGGTGAAAATCGGAAGCAACAATGGGAGCATATGTGGTAGACAATTAGCAACCGACGCAGTCACGAAACGTGTGTGTACAAAGTTCAAAGAGGCAGGAAGGTTCCAGGCCGGATCTCGATTTCGAGGGCAAGAGCAGGTGACCGAGGAGGTGTCGGGCTGTACGCGCTGTTCACGCTTCTCCACGCCCTGTATCTGCCATGGCAAGAGTCTGGTTTGCAAGGTTCCAATGTGGTTTGTTTCCACATAGAGATTGGTTGTATCGCGGCAATGCCATGCAGTTCAAGCTTTTTCTTTGTGCTGCTGCCGAGACTCGGGGAAGCAGTGAAGCGTCCGGCTGCCACGTCGGCATTTTCGATTTTCCACAGACTCGCCCTGATGCCGATAGGCAGTGGGTCGACTTAGGTAAGTGAGCAGCGTTGTATGCATGTACACTGCTAATGCTGCAACAGCACAGAGTGGCATGATCTGAGCAGAAACTGATGCTTGAATGCTAAGCCCAGGACATGGTGCGGGACGGGTGTCAAAATGCCAAGCTTCCTCGTTCCATCATCACCTGGCAACCCTCTCCGTTGGATTTTGACCATTCCATTCATTCAGGACTCGCGTGACGCGGTGGACTGGGCAGGAATCCCAGGGTCCAGGGTCCAGGGTCCAAGACGAAACCGATGATGAATTTGTGGTGTCGTATTGGTGTTGCTCCGCATACACCTTCGGACCTACAACACAAATACTTCTCATGTCAGTTATTGCAGTCCTATGACTTGTGTACATACCAGGTACCTGGGAGTTACTCCTGTGTCCTTTCGACGCGGCTGCAGGACCGTCGCAAGCAGCATGGTCCGAACACGCAATCGGAAAATTGGGGAGAGAATGCCATGGCAATCGTAAGGACTTCATGTCATGTGCTATGCGCAACACGATTCTGTCTCACGCATGAGCCATCATTTGACGACGTCGGGCGCTTGGTCACTGGCAGGTAGTATTTGATGGTCCCATGATGGAACCGGACCCAAACAAAGCCTGCTCCAAGCATAGTCGCACCATGTGGACTCACGAGACCGCTGCAGGCAAGCTGGTCGGGGGGTCATGTACAGACGAGCTCCTGGCCGTGAAAACGCCACTGACACGCCAGTGAGGTATTGGGGCTTCGGTCTGGTCCGTCCGGTCGTCCTTGAATGTTGGCGGCCCAGTTCTCGAGTCAATCTCTGTTCACAGAGATTGAAGCTCATGCAGCATTGCCATTATCACACGAGAGATTGAAACAACTGCCCGGTTCCGGCGATGTCGACCTCATCTCACACAATAAAAAAGACATGTTTCACAGCGCCCAGCCTGGAATTTGAGCGCTGTCGCTTTCACATCACCTCGGCGGGCCGGTTGTCGTGAGTCGTAACCACCCGGCTGGCTGGATCAATCCATTCATCCAAACTGCGTGGAAAAAGGCTGCCATGCAGCAACACATTTGCATCGTAATCGTGGATCCTGCTCTAGCTTATTAGCTCCAGCTCCAGCTCCTACTCCGGCCTCAGCCCAAGCCCCAACCGCCCGCCGCCCCCAGTCCCAGCAGTCCCCGGCAGCGCAAAATAGCCGGACCGTACGACATTGTGAGTCCACGAGTCTGTTGACTCTGTCACCAAGCCCGCGGGGAGGAAGCACTTGGGCGAATTGGGGCTGTGATGGACATGACGGACCGCAGCGTGCGCATGGCGCAGTCGTCACCAAACAAGAGTCGAGATTCGGCAGTGGACTTTTTGGAGCGGGTGTAGGGGAGCGGGAGCAGGGAGCAGGGAGTAGGGAGTAGGGCGCAGGGCGTCGAGAGGAGCAACGAGGACGAGCACGAGCAGAGAGGAGCAGTTACCTACCTACTTACGTAAACATGCAGCAACTTGACGGGTTTTTAAATGTGGCGGCTGCCGCTGACGTGTGCAACATGGCCGCGTGGTGAAGGGCAGGCGGCCGCCAACGTTGAAAGCTCGCAAGCGTCGGGCGTGCATTGCAAGTGTCTGGCCTGGCCAGGTCTGACAGGTAACAATTCAATTGAAGCCAATTGCCCCCACGCCCCAATTGCCGGCAGGTGGCGGATCGATGGCGCCTGCCTCCGCAGCCAACCAAACGTTTTGCCCTACAGACCTACAGGCCTGGACGACTGACTGCGGACGACGGCGGATGACTGCAGACAGCTGCGGGCAGCTGCACGCGCTTTACGCGCTGCGCACTGGAGTCGACCAGGTACAGAACAGAACTTGCAGGATGCAAGACCGCAGACCCGGCCATGCCCCGCCCTTCTTCCCGTTCAGGGTGCTGCCAGGCCTGGGTCTCCCTGCGGCTCGTGCGCGTGCGCGGTGGCATGCCAAGCAGGACATGACAGGACATGGGACATGGCAGGACAGGCAACCAGCATCAATGATGGCCATCAGTCTGGACGTTTATACTTATTAGTCTGTGGTCTATAATGAGTAGGCAGTCAGTAGTCTGCATGTTTTATCGTCTACCATGTCCTGTTGAGAGAGAGACGGGAGAGCCGCAGGCGTGCGACCCAAGCCGGAACAAAGACCCTTGGCGTCTCCCTCTTTCATGCGCGTGTTTTTTTTTTTTTTTTTCTTGCAAACCCTGCTCCCTTTTTGCCCGCTTCTGCCTGGATTCCGCTCCAGCGTCTGGTCGTGGTCGTCTTCTCATCCTGTCATCTCGTCCTTTGTCTTGCTCGTCCTCTGTCCCCTCTCCTCTCCTGCTTTGCTCGTCTGTCGTCCTTGTCATTCAAAAGCAATTGTCGAGCGTTTCTGGCCCGTCGCGTTGTGCTGGTTCCTTTGTCGAACTGCACTCACCACCCCGAACCAATCATCCAACACAAACAGGGTTTCCCTCGTGCCGCGTGCGTGCGTTGTGTGGCTGGCCCTGCCTTTGTACACTACACACTACGCAACTGGTCTGCCGATTCGTTTTGGGCTCCCCCCTTTTTTTTTAGACAGAGAACGTCGACTTTTCTACAATCCTTTTCTATTTGAATCGACGCAGGAAAAGCCCCTTTACCGAACCATTCGGGAAGAAGACAGAATCACGGAGGCCCTGTGAAGAACTTCTTTTTTTTTTTACCCCTTCTTCTCTGTTTCTTCCCCTTGGGACCCCCGTCGCCCAAAAACCCTTGCTCTCAACCTCAACATTTCCAACCGTCAATCCTTGTTGCTCTGTCGCGGATACAGCTACCTGCCACTGTACTGCACTGCACTGCACCTGGGTAAGTGCCTCCTCTCGCAAACTTTTTTTTTTTTTTTCGCGGCGTCCTTTTATTATTCTTCGCTTTCGATCCACTCCAAGACAGCGCGGCCACGAGCAGCTAGTTTTGTTTGTTTGGTTGTGTGCCTTCTTTTTTTTTTTTTTTTTTTAAAAAAAAAAAAGTATCTTTGTCTTCCTCTTTTTTTGTCCTGCAGGAATACATACATGTACACTGAAGCAGGCATCGCGCACGCACCAGCTTGCCTCCCTTGTTCTGCTTCGCCCCAAAAAATCCTCCCTCGCGCTCTAATCGGCATTCGCATCAGGTCTCGAATACCCAGTGTATGGTGCATTTCGTCACCCGACCGGCGGCTACCATGATTTCAAAACGCGAAGAAGTCGAGGAGAGCTATGCCTTGACCGATGCCAATCTCCCCGTCCCCGACCGCACGGTCAAAGGTCCTTCGACGCGGGCGACCCCCACCACCCTGGAAAGGACATCAAGCGGCACGACCGCGCAATCCGATAGCAGCAACCCGTTTGAGACGGACGTCGAAGCAGCGGCAGCACATTGCTCCATCGACAAGCCGCGCGGAAGTGTGATTCTGACCCGCAAGAAGGATTGTCAGGTCTGGCCTGATAAGAGCGACTGGAAACAGAGAGCCAAAGCCGGCAAGAAGAACCGCACGTGCGCGTGCATGCAACGCCTCAGCCGCCGCAACAGAATCATAGTCAAAGTCATGATCATCGTACTGGTCGTGGGCGTCGCCGTCGCCGTCGGCTTCGGTGTCAGCAAACCTCTGGGAGCACCCATCTGGGGGGTCAAGAACTCGCAGCCTTGAGAGCCGGACCATCTTGACCGACTTTTACCCCCCACCCCCTTCCGAGCCCCCCCGAGGGGCGCGAACTTATTTACGAGCATGTTGAAGAAGAATGATGGCGACTCTGGCGTTTAAATTACATATGTTTCCCCCCAAAACCTCGATTTCTTGTTGTAATTCCATCGACCGGAGCATATGGCGTCGTCGACGTTGATTCCGCCCGCCTGCCCCATCTTTGTTCTCTTGTCTTCGTTTCTCTGGTACATACTTTTTGAGAATTGGGGGGTTTTCTCATTTATGGGTTTTTTTTTTTCTCTGGAAGACGATTTCTTTAAACCAATGCAGTCATTCAAGCACTGCCAAGAGAAGTCATTGATACAACTGGCCGAGTCCTTATTAGCATCACAGCACGGCGTTTGTTCCCTTTTCCCCCCTTTTTTTTTCTTTTTTTTCTTCATCTTATTTCACGGGAGTGTTTTAGACCCTGATCGGGCAACCTACAGATGGGCATGTGGGCATTACAGGCAAGACGGTGAGGACATGTGCAACAAAATGCTAGATGACGGCCAGGTCTGTTCTCAAAGAACGGATGTTGTTGTAGGATGTGTATAGAGTGTAGGGATATAGATGCAATATATGGTGGTTCTTGCGGCCACGCGAGTTTTAAGAGGTTTTTTAAAATTCCTTGTTCCATTTTCTTGTTTTCTTTTTATTTTTTCATTCTTTCGTCTTCTCCTCCTTTTAGTTCAACCTCCTGCAAAATGATCTACACTGCCGCACGCGCTTCCCTTCCCATGCAACCCTGATGCAGCACTCGACCCCTCAGGCACAGCCCGCCACGCCCACGCCCCAAGAACAAACATAAAAGTAGAAACAAAGGTAAAACGTAAAAAGTAAAAATAACATCCTGCCATTGTGGGAAAGCCGTCCGGCCATACCATCTCCCTGATTGGCTGACGGGCCGACGCCACGACCGCATCGAGACGTCCGGCACGGCACACTGGGAAAGAAACTTTGCCCGTCTTTTTTTTTGTTTTTGTTTTTTTTTCGCCCCTCCCTCGGCGTAAGTGTACACTCGTGTCGGCTTATTCTTGTATGCACATGGGCCGCGTGCGGTACATGCCATGCCATACTATACCATACCATATCAACATGCCCATTTAGGTCTCTTTCTCTGGCCGGCAAGCGGGACGGGAGGGTAAGCGGGATAAGCAAGGTAATGAAACGTGAACAGAACAAGAGGTTCAGCAGCATGACACGGGCAATGCCCGCAATGCACATGAACAAAAGGATGATTCAAAAGGTTCTTATCCGAGCGGGGTCGCAGATACAGCCGAGTTGCCCCGCCGCGTCACGCCGCGCCAACGGAATTGGCTTTGATGGTGGTGGAATGTTTTTGTGCACTAACCCGGTTGGTGGTTGGTGGTTGGTGGGCGCTGTTTGACTTTTGCGGTTTTTGCATGTTTCTTTTTCTTTTCTTTTCTTTTCTTTTCTTTTTCTTTTTTTTTTCTTTTTTTTTTTTTTCCGTTTTCAGACCGAGCATGGTACAGGACCGGGGATGATTGGTCGGGCTAAATATAGTTGGTCGGCTGCTTCTTGGTCGTTGGTTGCCTCTGCCCATGCAGGCAAGACAACACGGAAGCCTTCCGTGGTGGCTCAGCTGCTTGTGGACGTTGCAGGACGTCCACACGGCTTGGCGTATTTTGATATGCATGTCTTTATTTTATTTCTTTATTTCTTTGTTTCTTTATTTCTTTGTTTCTTTATTTCTTTATTTCTTTATTTCTTTATTTCTTTATTTCTTTTTCTTTATTTCTTTTTCTTTATTTCTTTTTCCTTATTTCTTTTCCCTTATTTCTTCTTCTTTCTTTGTCTTCCTTTTTATTCCTCTTCTTCGCTCCTCATTCCCTCGCAGTATCCAAAGTCGTCTAACAGCACAGTATAGCATAACGCCGCGAAACACTTTCAGGGTACCCAACAGATCTAGTAAGTAACATGCAGGAAAATGCGCTTTATTAGCAGGCAGCGTCAATGGCGCTCTGCGGCGCAAGTAACGGGTGCGAAATCCTTCAGGCGTTGTCCTGCATGTCGGCCGTGCGCAGCCACCAGACCGTCACTTTGAAGACGTGTTTTCAACATCTGTCGTCGTGAATATCAAGAGACGCTGCGGTCGATACTTTACATGTGCACGTGCAGTGAGAGGATCAGTTTCTTCGACCAACAGGACTCATGGCGAGTAGAGCCCTCCTAGACAGTCCGTGTATGTAACGCTATAAATGAAGATGACAAAGAACAAATAATAATAATAATAAAAATAATAAAAATAATAAAAATAAAAATAGAAAACGAATTGTACCTCTTCTTCCACGGCCCGTATATATGCAATGTACGGCGGGACAACGACAACATCGTTTGACCGAATAAGTTCGTCCGGCGGCCTGTTTCTTCTGGTAAACCAGGGAATGCACCAAGCCATGTAACGTAAACAACAAGATTCCGCCAAAGTGGAAATAAAACAATTTTTACAAATCAAACATATACTGATCGTAACAAGAAGAAAGAAAGAAAGAAAGAAAGAAAGAAAGAAAGAAAGAAAGAGATTGACAAAAGAAAACAAACAAGTATTCCACGTATCACACCTTTTTTTTATGCCCCCTCCGTTTCACGTCACAGGAACCATGTTCTACAAGCCGTTCTTGTACATGAATATACTATATACTCACAGTTCCAACTACCCGTTCGCAAAAATGTCACGATACCACCAGCCGAGAAGACCGCCTCTTCTCACACTCCACGTGGGCAGTCGACTCGGACATGCCATGCCACACCATGCAAACCCCCTCACAAGCAACTGCTCTGACCAACATCTCGACATGATGAGCGAAAGCGGAGCTTCGCCTGCGTTTGGCGTCAGGTCGTGCACAGCGCAGGGAAGGCGTAAGAAGCGCATCTTCCCGCTTTGTCTCTCTTAGGTAAATATAATAAGGCTATTCGGTAGAGAAGGGGGGAAATCATAATAAGTAAATTAGATATCTCTCTATCGTGTTTTCCAGCTATCAGGCAATAAACATGGCAGAGTATCGTGAAGTCATGCCCTACAGCAGTGTAGTAAAAAAGAAAAAAAAAACCTATTAAGTATGGAAATTTGTCGGTGAGTTTTCTGCCGTAGGAGTAGAAATAGAAATAGAAATAGAAATACAAAAGAAGTGGCAACAAGTCAGATTGCCCTGCTGTCCAATTGTCCTTGTGTCCAACACACATCCATCACCCGCCCATCACTACATATACTTCCCCTCCCCTCCTGATTTCCCGCGCCAGCTTCGGCGCGAACCACCTCGTTACAGCCCTCTGCCTGACTCTACTTTATTCTTATTCTATACCTATGCGTGTACTCTTCTTTTCTCCTTTCATCTTCTACGCCTCTCATTCTCCAGTCTTGAATATGCACTTCTTCATCTTTGCCCATCCTCCAGTCTTGAATATGCACTTCTTCATCTTTGCCCATCCTCCAGTCTTGAATATGCACTTCTTCATCTTTGCCCATCCTCCAGTCTTGAATATGCACTTCTTCATCTTTGCCCTCATTCTCCAGTCTGGAATATGCACTCCTTCATGCTTTCCACGCGAGCTTCCCATTCTCGTGCGTCTAGGCTGCGTTGCCCCATCCACCGAACCCTTCGCAGCACGGAAAACAGCTTGGAACACATTGATTTTTGTTTTATCCGCCCGTTGTTTTGGTTCATCTCCAAGTTGACCCCTTGCCGCGGTGCACAAACCTAGCCAGCGTCTTGACAAGCGGTTCAGACGAGCCGAGTTGCAAAAAAAAGAAAAAAGAAAAAAGAAAAAAGAAAAAAAGTAAAGAAAGTATATAATAGCGGTTAGTATGATTACAGTGCACTGTTCATCTTTCTATCGCTGGCTGTTGGACTGCACCAGCAGGACATGTCCGTCCTTTTTCCGTCCCCAATGAATCATCAAACACCTCAAGGCCCGTTTCCTAGTGTCAATAGAACCTCTGCTCCCCGCGTCCCCTTTTCGATCCCCTGTTCATGCGGGACCATGTGCCATGCCGACCAAGGAAGAGATCGATTTGCTCGAGAGGTCTATGTCGTGTCGATTCCACCGGAACCGCATTTTTGTGTGTTTTTTTTTATTTTATTGTCTCCGTCTCTGTTCTTTTCTTATTTTTTTCGCAGCCGCAAAATCAGACTGACTGGTACAAAAGCAGCGGTTCGCCGACATTTTCGATTTCGGGAATCGTACATTTGAGATCAAAAGCTTTTGAAAGCACGATTTTAAAAATCTGGCAAGACGTTAGTTTGGACGGGCTTAGACTGGTGTGTGTGCGTGTGTGCGTGTGTGCGTGTGTGCGTGTGTGTGTGTGTGTGAGAGAGAGAGAGAGAGAGAGAGAGAGAGAGAGAGAGAG
>AFRA01000911.1:0-15963 GCA_000223055.1 Claviceps fusiformis PRL 1980
GTTTTAAATAAAGTAATTATTATTATTATAATATAAATACTAATAAGTAGCTTTATAATACTTAATAATATTCTATAAAACCTAAGTTATTTAAATTATACCTTTAGTATTTATAAGCTTTATATTTAACTTATTTTTACTAAAAAATCTATAACTTTATTTAAAACCTAAAAAAATAATAAAATTAATACTTATTATAATTATATTACTATTTTAGTTATATTTAGTTTAAGTATAATAATAAGCTTTAATATATTCTTTAATTTAATATAAGTTAATCTTTAAAGTAATATTATAATATTATATAACTATTATATAATAATTAAAGTAAAAAATATTATAGCTTATATAATAATTCTTTATTTACTTATTAAGCTTAACTTAAAGCTAAGTAAGTTTTATTATATTTATTTAAATACTTTTCTTTATAAAGTATAACTTTTATTTAAAATAAATAAAAAAATTTATAAATTATTTATTTAAATATTATTTAAGTTAATTTAACTTTATAACTATATATTTCTTTTAATAAAGGTTTATAAATATAATATTAATGTATTTAAAAAAATAGCTTAATATATATTAATAATTACTATTTAGCTTAAAAAATAAAGCTATTTATACTTAAATTTTAAGTAATAGGTTTTAATAAATAAAAAACTACTTATTATAGTTAATATTAATAAAGTTTAAATTAACCTTTAGCTTATATACTATAAAGCTTTATTAACTTTAAAATAAAGCTTTATTTTTATTATAAAGATTTTTTATTAAAAGTAGCTTATATTAAAGTTATATTTAATTAGCTTATATTAAAGTATTTATATAAAATACTTAGTTTATTATAGCTATATAATAATATAGTTTTTTAAGCTAAGCTATTATTAAAGTAATAGTTTTATAAAAATAATATAAGTTCTATATATTACTTAATTAAGCTACTTATTTATAATACTAAGAATTTATTATACTATTTTTATAAAAATAAATATTATAAGTAGTATTATAATAAATAATAATTATAATAAACTAGCCTAAATAATAATTATAATTTAGTATTAATTAAGTTATTATTATTTATAAAAAGGAAGGAAAGGCTACTATTCTTCTTTATTATATATTTAGTTTATATATAATATATACTTATAAAGTTTACCCTCTAAGTAAGGTAGGTTACATTATATGCTCCTTATATGCTCCTCTCCTACTCCACTAAGGATCCGAGCCTCTAGCTTAAATCCATTACACTATATACCTTTTAGTTCTTAGTTACTTATAAGTAATTTATTATTATTATTATTATTATTATTATTATTATTATTATTATTATTATTATTATTATTAAGTACACTAGGGGCCTTAGGGGCCGCTATTAGAACCTTTACTTGCTTATCTATATTAGAAACACTCTATTATAGGGAGGAAAACATATATACTATTCCTATATTCTTTTCTTAAAAACCTAGAAATATACATTTCTAAAGATGCTTTAATATTCATATAGCATAATTCAAGTTTACTATAATTAAGATAGGCCTTAACTATTACTTTTAATTATGTTATTGAACTAGTACTTACTTAATTCACTATAGATATAGTGCCAAACCCACTAGGTAATTAAGTAGTCTTTATTTAATAACACTATAAGGCTATAATCCACGAGTTAGCAAAGTTTATAGAGGACTAAAGAACAGTATAAACTATATGTAAATTACTATAGAATAATAACTTTACTCTCGTGGATCACAGCCTAAGTAAGTTGTAAGAGATTGTAGTGAATTTGGTAAAGAACTAAATATAACGTGGCGCGCGTCGGTTTTGAGTAATGGGTCAAGAACGGCCTATGCAGAGAAAGCTTTCACCAACTCTCACCGACCTCGGCAAAAGCTCCCCTAGAATACTTACTGGATTTGATGAAATCGCGATTTGCCAGTTTCGCAACAAGGATCTCATCGTTATTCTATAATCGGCCGTGGACTAAATGATCATGACGGTCGGGTTACTAAATACTGCACACCATGCCCTCGACGAGGAGGCGCGAGCCGAAGTTGACGTTTTGAATTCCCGTCTTGACAAGACAACACAGCTTACCAAAAAAATACAAAGCAGTCTCGAGCGTCTGGAGGCCTCGGGCCAAAGCGTACGTGACGTTGCAGGACCTCTCAGTGGCGAGACCCGTCGTTTGCAGCTTCTGGGAAATAGTAAGCGTTTATCATGATTATAATGTGAGGTGCTCGCCATTGACTTGGTGCAGATGTCGTCTCTGTCCTAGCTGCCATCGACCGACTGCGCCAACCCGCCGATAGCAAAGATAGTGAGGAACAGATTATTCGTGCCGGTCCAGAAAAGGCCGGCTTGTCGATTTATCTGGCTTCTCTCAAGAGACTCAATAAGTCCCATGCCGATATGCAAGCATCGAATTTAAGGGCCAATCAACATGCAATAAGCGATCTCACCCGACTAATGCAATCAGGCAACGCCCAGCTGGAGACTTATTTCGACAAACTTTTACGCGGAGAAACACCTCGTTCTATTGAACCACTTCACTACATAACAAAAGACAAACCTTTCCCAGTGCTTCCACAAGACAAGATCGCCCGACTAGGTCTTGTATATGCCTATCTGGCAGGTGGACAGCAAGGACATGATTCTTCTGCGTCAAATATTTTTGCCGAGATCCGGGGCCCATACCTCTCTTCGTCACTAGCCAACCTGGCTGCCGCAAGCGTTAACACAGCCAAGAAAAAGAACCCCGACGCCATTTATAGGGCAGGAACCAATGGGATCAGCACATATGCCCAGGCGATGGAGGCTATTTTCCTCTCGGAATATGACAATATTTGCAGTATTTTCAGGCGTGAGGACTGGGGGTCAGTGTTTCAGGCCACCTGTCAAAGAGCTGTGTCTGAGCTCGCACGCACTGTTCGGGAGCTCAATGCACACATCAAGGGTCACGTAAATACCGATTGCTATCTGGCGTATGAAATCATAGAGATCATCTCTGGACTCTCAGGCAGTTTGGAAACTAGAACAGGAGAGCTCAAAGGTTCGCTTGCAGCCGCATTGAAGCCCGTGCGGGAAACAGCAAAGTCATTGCTCGCGGAGCTCCTCGAAGACACGAGGAAAAAGGCTGTGGGGTTGCAGACGCTTCCCTCCGATGGCGCCTCATCACCTATTGTCATAGAGACGATGCAACGGTTACAAACCATGGTGGAGTTTATCCGACCTATTTCCAGTATTATGATATCCCTCGGAGACGGCGGTTGGAAGCCGATATCTGGTTCTGTGGGTGGTGGGTCGACCGATGTTATACCCAGTCTCGCGTCATTCGATGTTGGCGCAGACGGGAAAGACATATTTGCACATTATTGCCTTGACTCAATAGATACACTGCTGGTTGCTCTGGATCAGAAAGCAAAAGTATTGCTACGGGGAAAATCGGTTGCGGGCGTCTTTATTGCCAATTGTGTTGTGATCATTGGGCGTATGATTCGAGATTCGGATCTTGGGCCCTTGTTGCAATCAAGATGTGATGTGCTGGATCAATGGCACAAGAAAGCCACCGCAGCATATACGGATGTATGCAGAGATCTATCAGTGTACCTGTTCGACACGATTCACACCAATCGTACTCAGAGACCAACCTCAGGCCAGGCTGACTCTGCAGCGGTGATCAAAGGATTGAGCAGCAAAGACAAAGACAAGATCAAAGAGAAATTCACTCAATTTAATTTAGCCTTCGATGATATGGTCGCAAAACATAAGTCATATCACATGGAGCCGGAGGTTCGGTCAATGTTCGGAAGAGATATTCGTCAAAAGCTGCAGCCGCTTTATGATCGCTTCTGGGATCGGTACCATGAAATTGATAAAGGCAAAGGAAAATATGTTAAGTACGATAAGGCTTCTATCGCAGCGGTATTTCTGAGCCTGGCATAGTATCAATTTTTGTGCGGCTATATTTATTAGTTTATGTCGACTCCCCTTCACATTTTTAAGTAAAATGGATAGAACGGGTCGCTGCTTTAAGGTTGCAATGCACTACTAATATCTGAGATAAACCGCGGGACATAAAGTTTTAGTAAAATAAGCAAATCAAGATTCAATCGTCGGTCCAAAGATACATGTATATATATATGTAATATGAAACGCTTGCTCGTGAGCAAAATAAATAACAGGTCGTAAAAAAAGCTTAGCACGCTACCGTGTGGTACTAACAGCATTTAAATCATTCTGTGCCGATACTCGATAAAAAGATGCGTCTCGCAGATGAACATCCTTTTCTGACCCTATTGAGATTTTTATTAATTCCGAGAGAAATGCAGTGTAGGCTAGAGATCGGGAGCGCTTCATGCTAGTTTACAGGCGTTTGAGCAATACAAAAAGCGCTTTCAGTGGATAAAAGACGAGAATTAAAGCTAAAAGTCGCTGCACAGCCAAAAAAATTTCAGTTTTAACCGAATGAGGTACACCACAAACGCAAAAAAAAAAAGAAAAGAAAAAAAAAGGGCCACACCGCGAAACACCTACGCACTGGCATGCAGGTGTGAACCACACACCAAAACAGCTCCAAAGCCCAAAAAAAATCCTACTAAAACGCATACGTTAATGCTAGAATGATGGATATGCGAACCACAGCACAAAAGCCCCCCCCCCCCCCCAAAAAAAAAAAAAAACCCAAACCCGTACGCCAATGCCGTGCAGGTTATTAATTAGATAGACATTGTATCCACATCGATCGTGTCCTTTGGAACACATAATTCTTAAAACCATCAAGGTAAAGAAAGTGCAACAGCGTATTCGTCGCTACGGCGCAAATATGAAAAGCAATACAAATCTCGTTGGCTCTCTGGTTGGTAGAATTGCATCGCGGGTAAGTCTCTCGCCAATGTACTTTTTGAGACAGACATGCGGCTAACCACTCCTATACAATTGATAGTTGCCATATCGAACAGGCTCAACGGACCGGGCGTTGGAGGAGGACAAGGTTCTCGGGATCACAAGAGCTACATTAGTAGACTTGAGCAAAAGAGATCTCGATGCTGTTCTCAAGCCTCTTCTTGGGTTACTCGAAGACCTAGGACGTCCATTTGCCTGCGTTGCTGCACACCCCCCTCACGTACTAGAATCTGAATCGTACATCTTGTCACTCGCCGCAGCTAGCTGCAACGCGAATTGGCAATCGGCTATCTATAAACACGAAAGAAACCAAGATTTACCTGATCCTTTGGATTCCGTGCTTGTCAAGCGCATGTTGCAAACGCTGAATCGACTCCTTGAGCCCATCCCAGACGATTATATACTACCAGCACAAACATTACTAGACCAGTTACCTGAACGCAACTTTTGTGTTCCACGAGCTGATTGTACATCGAGTACAGATTACAACAAATTGTCTAATGAGGCAGAGTGTCTTGGGAAATGTCTGCTCGAGTTTGACGCTTATATAAAAGTTATGGTTGAGTTCATATCAGCATCGAACTGGTCTGTCGCATTTGAATATGTTAAAAACACCATTTATAGTATTCGAACTACATCTGTTCCAGAGGGTGAATCTGAAAGCCATTGTCGTCAAGAGAGCGAAACTGCGGCTCTTGTCACATTCAGGCTTCTTTCCTTCTTTTGGATTGACAGCTTAAAGCTTGGGCTTATCATTCAAGAAATATGCTCCAGCTATCTACATTTCCGTAAAACGTATCAGTGCGCAATAGCCGTCGTTCTGCCATTACTTGTCGCCCGCTGGATTGATCATTTTCCTCATGAATTTGTTCGACTCCATTCCGGCTACAAGAGATTGGATGCTGGCTGCGACACCTTGTTTGATATGACTCATACGGGTGTAGATAACGGTCGGCGCAGAGCTGTCTTATATCCTATGCAAATTACTCTTCTCTTGCTTCTCCCTGACGTATTTGAAGTGGCAAGTAATTTGCGAGAGGCAAAAAGCAACAATCTCACTAAGAAGGTGTCCTTCCTGAATAGCTTGAGGAAAGCTCTTCGAAATGGAAATGAGCGAGCTGTTTACTGTCTAGTAGCCTTGCTTCGTGCTGCTCGACATTTTGAGGCTGAGAGTGATTCAGCCTTGGTAAGCTATGCCATGGATGTTCATGATGAAATAAGAGATTCCGTCTTCTGTCTATCACTTGCGGGCAACTCTGCCCCGGTCTTTGATCAGGACATGATCACAGCGGCATTTGTTAGCCTTGCTCATTTGGACCCAGACGGCGGCGTAGAAACGCTCACCAAGACTTGTGTATCTTCAAGCGCAGCAAGCATTCACAAAATTGCCGTTATTCAAGCCTGTTCGTATTTCGTTGGGCAACCACGAATAGGACGATACGCTGAACTTCATAATCATGCTTTAACCTTTATTCAATCCGAATTCGAAGTACGGCCTAGAATTTCATTTGTATATCATTACTCTAGTGACTAACACGATGCATTTAGACTGAGTGTACGAATTCTGCGTGTTTCAAGAGCGACCTTTCGCCGTCGAGTGAGCGTAAAGTTTCAGAGATTCTGCGATATTTGGAAATCTCAGCACCTTGGATCCACGATTCGCTGGGCCAAAATATAAGCACCCCTCTCTTACGACCATTTCTATTCTGTATTCTCTCCCCCAACTCTACTATCTGTAAGCTTGCTATCAAGGTTGCCAGGAAGCTTTTAGCCGGTGATGGTCTCGTGTCGGAGACGTTTGGTAAGCCTGAACTCAATGTTGATATTCGGTTGCGGCTTTGGGACCACATGTAAGAACACCAACTTTGTTGTGCGATGTGAAAGCATGCTTAAACAAATGGCAGCTCATCGGTTTCGCTCGAATTATGCGCAGATGTGAGAAATGAACCTGGGATGCTCACAATTACACGTCTACGAGAATTCTTGACCGCCAAATCCATTTTATTAAAGGGCATACCTGTTCGTTAGCGATCTGCAATTTTTGCTTTTCACATGGTTGTATTAACCTTCTCTAGGTCTTATCAAACGTCCCCGCAGATGCTACTGCTGCTGTTCAGGAGGCTTCGTTGATGCTCGAGTCTACCTTATTGCTGTCTTTATGTTCCCCTTCTGTATCAGTTTGCCAGGCTGCAACGGTCTGCGTGGGCATCGTAGTCAGAGAATTTGCTTCCCCTGGAGCGTTCAGTGATTCAGCAAAGTCTCTCTCTTCAACTTACCGCAATAACTTGATTTACCAGGAGCTTTCATCATCTACATTTCACTTCACAGGTCTCGTCGCATTTCAAAAGAGATTTCGAGGTCTGCTTAGACAGATGCAAATTCCAACAAGCGGCATCCTGGATGCATGGAAATTGGCGTTTGAGCGATGGACGCGCCTATCAAAGGATGTGTCCATGGCTACAGCCGACAGTATCGATGACAGGTTGTTGTCCGAATGGCGCAACTTTTCCGGATTTCTGGCCTCCTCAGGTGGCATATGTACCCACGGTCATGCCATCAGACTAGATGAAGCATTCGAGGATTTGCAGTGGATAGACAGACTGTTCCCGGAACAACATGAACAACCACTGCTCACACGGTTCCTCAGTCTTGCCATCCAACTTCTTGGATGCGGAAACATCAAAGTTCGTGAGGCAATGAGGGAGGTTTTGGCAACTGAGATATCTTCGACGCTTTATCCTGCGCTCTTTCAGGCACTGGAATCGGTGCTTGAGGTGCTCCTTGCCGGAGCTCTCGCATCTCTGGACCAAAGTCAGGAAAAGGAGGTCATTTTCGCCGACCAAGCCGCGTCCCTCTTGAAGACGATGGTGGAAAAGCTTGAGAGCCCATTCGATTTCGGCTCCGTGTCGTCGGTACACTTAGCAGCGCTCACACTAGGCTTTGCTAAATTTTTGGATGGTGCACCAGATAGGATTACGACACTGCGTTTAAGGATCAAGATATGCCACCTATACGAGGCTGTTATAAAAAGAAAAGAGCACCTGAATCTACGTGATGACGTTCGTATCCGTAATCAGCTCTTGGAACACATATTCGGCTGGATAGCGCGACCTTACGCCCTTAAATCACGCCGATATTCCAATGCAGGTAGTCGACCAGAGGAGCTTCGTCGAGTTCAAAAAGATCTCGATAAAGCCTGCCTTAAAACACTTGCTGACCTTACTTTGCGGCTTCCACTACAACCAAGTGACAACCAAACAGATGCCGGAACGAGTGAGCTCAAATCGCAAATGTTCCACACTTACTTCAATCGTTTCCTATCACTTTTGAATCACGAGACGCAGGAAACCAACAACAGGAATCTCCCGTATGGTGGCTCAAATCGCGATGAGACTCTTTCTAATGCGGATCTAGTCATCAAGATTTTGTCCAATCTTCTTAGTGCAAACATCGATGTTGGCTTAAAGCATTCGTTGAACATTGGCTATCATGAGAATGTTGAAATTAGAGCTGCTTTTGTCCGCGTTCTTTGCAACATTTTGACCCAAGGAACGGAATTCAGCTCTTTAACTGACTCAACCATCAATGACAGATATGTAGAACTTCTTAATGTGCGTCCTAGTAATCATATCCAGAATCGCAAGACTACTATATGCTAACAAGACTACACACGAAGCTACTAACGACTGACCTCTCACTTTCTGTTTCCATCAGCTCGATATGTCCTGCCTTGGAAGTTGACGAACTGACTATCTGTCTTCTCACAGTCTTCGAGCAACGTGGTCTAATTTTTGACCTATTCGAAGCCTTGATTCGCCAAGAAATAGAGCAAACTGGTAATGTCCTGCTTTACTGACAAACTGATTATTTAAGTTGCTGACATATAAGCAGAGAATGAGACTGAGATACTTCGTAGAACTTGTGTTGCGACCAAAATGCTCTCTGTATATGCGAAGTGGAAAGGGGCTTCTTACTTGAAATCAACATTGCAGAAAGTCCTAGAAAGACTGATGTTGACTTCCCAAGATCTGGATTTAGAGCTGGATCCGGCTAGAGTTGCTGCTCCAGAAGAGCTGCAGAAAAATGCAGCTCAACTTCAAATTGTTGCCAAAGTTTTCATGGACGATATCTGTGCGTCAGTCGTGGATGTTCCGAGTTCTTTTCGAAGAATTTGCAGTATTGTACGTGTTCGCCGCTCCACTGGCATCGATGCGGTGCGCTTGCTAAGCAACTAACGTCGAGCAACAAAAAGATTTCGCAAGCTGTGCTTCCTCGCTTTCCCAATGCCAAATATACCGCGGTCGGAGCATTTGTATTTTTACGGTTCTTTTGCCCTGCAATCGTGGCTCCTGAGGCTGATAACCTTGTATCAGCTTCACCCACCAAAGAGATGCGGCGCGGGCTGTTGCTTATCGCCAAAATCATACAAAATCTCGCCAATAATGTCCTTTTTGGAACCAAGGAACCTTACATGTTTCCACTCAACCCCTTTCTAGTTCAAAATATACATATCGTGACAGGATTTTTGAGAGAAATATCTGTGAGCGCGATTTTAGACACATTTCCCAAGTGTGGTCTCTGACAGAAGATATCAGGTGCCTTTGCAACAGGATGTTGAGACTACAAAGGAAGACATACTTGATTTTGGTTCCTGCGTATCGCTGCATAGATTTTTGTATGATCACTGGGATCACCTGCGACAAACGCTTATTTCGAAAGAAAAGAAAGAACACCACCGCCTGCCGGGAGAGTCGGCTCGTGTATTGCCAGTACTGGAGCCTCTACGACGTCTTATCACCAACCTCGGACCTCCACCTCTTGCAATTTCCTGGAATCGCCCTAACATAACCTGCAACACGCCCCCGTTGTATTCGAGATTCCAGAACTTCATGCTTCGGAATGCACTTCGGAGTGCAGAATCATTCCTGACCTCACGAGCAGTGTACGATGGGGGAGAAAGCAAGGCAAGTCATCGTATGCAAAGGGCCATCGATAATTTGCTAAGTAGTGGGATAGGATGGCCTTTCTATCGTATGCGTTATCCTAAGACATATCGAAAATGAAGCGATAGATTACGATACGCTGTTATACTGTTACTTGAAGGTAAGTTTGATTAGCGACCATGCGATAATCAGTGTTGCGTCTATTATGTCCGTTTTCGTCTGCATTAAAATACGAGCTCTAAAGCCAGACCACAGATTGCAAGTCGCCTATGGCATAAGCCGTTCGGCCTGTTGATCGATGCGACCTGCTACAATGGACGCATTGAGCCAGCAGATGACTTCTTCTCAAAATTGGATCTCTTGACACCGATCGAGCTGGCTCAAAATCTCTCAAGGATATACATCTATAACATGAATAGTGCATTCAAGTAAGTTATTTTACTGGCAAAATAAAGCGAAATATATCTGACGACACGTTTAGACGCTGTTTTCGGAGGCTTCTTCGTAGCTCTACTCGCGATGAGTCCAGTGTCTTTCACCCCGGCAATGTTGAATATCACATGTTTGGCAGCCTGTCGGACCTTCAAATCCCCTTTTACCTCAAGCAGCTTCATCTCCCACAAGAGACCATGAGCGTGGCGACGGAAACCCGCTTCATGTTCAAATCAATCACGAGACTGTCCAAATCCAAAGGAAAGGTCGATGTGGTCATCCGGGTTGGCAGTCAGTTTGTTCAGATTACAACAGTCAAAAAGCAAGAAGTACTTCCAGGCGTTCGGATAAGCAGCATCATCAATGATATATTTCGTCTGAGCGACATTGATGAGGCAACAACGAGCGCAGCATTGCAAGCTGATGATGACTCTAGTTTCGGATTGAGGGCCGATGGTGGTAAAATTGTCATGCTCTTCAGCAGCTCTAATCGGGAAGATATTCTACAGACCATTCGTGGAGCGAAGGCAAAATTGGTTAAAGATAATCGATTTCTGAAGCCAGCTGAGAGGCTTGTACGACCTCAGGATGTTCCAGGCACCATGCTCAACTTGGCTCTCACGAACTTATCCAGTCCTTATCATGTGTTGAGGTTGGCTTCCTATAACCTACTTGGCGCACTCTGTCGATCATTTGACTTCAATTCTGTAGGAAGGCTTGTTTGTAACAAAGGTCGGTCCTGAACATATTGCTACCACAAATCATGTAGTCGCGAAGAAAGTTACTTACAAGCGTATTACAGATTTGGCTGTACCACTAGACCCAACTCGATTTATTGTCAGTATCAGTCGAGAACTCGCCCTGGCCAAGCCTCAACTTGCATCAGACTTTCTAGCTGAGTTCTTTGTCAGCTGGGAGAGCATTCCAGAAGAGCAAAAACCAGTCAGCTTGGAATATGTGGCTCCTTGGCTCTCCAGCTTACGCTCAACTGTGCTGGTAGCGGACCTTGATGGTGAAAAAGGCAGGGAAAAGGTCGCATCTCTCTTCAGAAAGTTGATAGAGGTGGCTGTTCTAGATCAAAGCCTAACATATGTACTTGAACGATATATATGGCCTTCTATCTCCCAAGATGAGTTCCTACTCGATATTTTCATTGACGAACTTATTAAAGTAGGTCTTGGGTATGGCAATCAACCAGACACGCTGGAAATTCTTTCTTCGGTTATGACCGGACTCGGAACCGTCACGTTGCGAGGCAGAATTATTTGTCGCCTTCGCAAGGCTCTCAATAGATCATCATTACGCCTAACCAGACAGTTGCCGGATAACCCCGTGTGGGAGGAAGTTTGCGTTCTATTACAGTTTTGTCTGGCATTGTCCTTCGACAGCCGGGTTCAATCTCAGATGTTTCTGCCTGAAATGTTCCATCTCATAACGATGCTTGTCAACACTGGGGGTTGTGAAGTCCGATCTCTCGTTTACAAACTCCTCATCAACTCAATTCACGCTATATGTACCTCGTTCAGTCTAGATGACGCAAGAGCATTACGCCTACGATCAATAATGGACGTGGTCGCCAATTCTAACGGCGAGATTTTCATATCACCACCCCCTTTGGCCAGAGACGGTGCGTCTGCATCAACCTCTCAAGAGTCAAGTCACTCTTTGGCAACAACAGAAAAGCTTACGGAGATACTCCATGAAGTTTGCTCAATTGCGGCTCCATCTATAGATGTCGCAAATGCATGGCGTGCTCGGTGGATGAGTCTTGTCGCAAGCACTGCCTTTCAGAATAACCCAGCAATCCAGCCCAGAGCGTTTACGGTAATGGGATATCTAGCCAAGGATGAGGTAGACGATGATCTGCTGTATCAAGTGTTGGTTGCGCTTCGAAATAGTGTCAGCCAATATGGTGAGGATGGAAACAGCGAAATGCTCGTTTCTATTGTCACATCTCTGACTAAATTGATGCCAAAATTGCCATCTGCTTCGCGATACGGACTTCAGCTATTCTGGTTAGCTGTATCTTTAGTACGCCTTGTGCCCGCAAATGTCTTCAACTTCACAGCGCAGTTTCTCGATGCTGTTTTGAAACATGTGAGTACCATCCGCAGTGTGAGGGGCGACCGAATGATTCCAATGCTTCTGCAGAGTCGGACGCAGCTAGAAGAGGCTGCACTATCATTGGATACCGCGTATGGTATTCATTTCGAACAAGACACATTCCACTTTGCTGTGTGCGCGTGTCTTGTGCGAGGTCTCACGGACACGCTCACCAGGTCTACTACAATACAGGTTCTGTTGACTTTTCTAGTGATGGCATCTCAATTTGAGATGCATCCATCAATGAGCCCACAACACAACGTCTGCCAATCTCCCTACTTGGCCCTTTTATTGGCCCGCGGAACGACTGAGGATGATTTTATTCACAGCCTGTGGAGGTCTGATCTCAAGTCCGAATGTGATATTGGCACCAGGCGTCTACAGAGCGTTGAAAACACAACAGACAAAGATCTCTTCCTCGCAACGGTGATTGAGCTCGTTGATTTTAACTACCTGGACGATGCGGTTCAAGCACGTAGTCTCCATTGGCTCAATATCTTGGCTCAAGAACGACCAAGTGTTTTTACAAGTCTGTAAGTAATTTGTCAGCCATATCGCTAACTCTTCTCCAGTTGACATTGTGGAATTTGCAGTTATGGGGCCATCTCAATGATCCTCGACGATGTCTTGATGCATAGTCAAGACATAGGAGCCTTGGAAGGCGCCCATGCACTGCTGCGTACGATATCGTCTCAACAGAAGTATTCTAAGGAAATAAGCTCTCTGCATTCACCGTTGAACGTTTTGGATAAGATGGGCTTTGGTGGGTTGTGGAGAGGATCTATCCATTCCTTTACGGAGGATATAAGGGTTGATTGCTTCGAGCTTACAGAGAAGCTTATTGAGGTAGGTACAAGCTACTTAAAGGCTAATTTTTTTTTGTCAAGAGCTAACATAGATTCTAGCTAATAATTATCTAAGGTTTAACAACATTAGACAGTCTGTGCATACTGAAGCATGTCCTATTTTATTAAGAATAGATACGTGGTTAATAGTAAAGTAAAGATTTAAGTTTGATTTAGTGTTTGAAATGCTACGTTTTATACTACGCCACTTTATTACACTGTTAAATATCTAAACTAGAGATACTTAACACTAGATTTTAAAGTATACTATAATATACATTTTTCTACTAGCTCACATTATAAAGAAAAATAAGCTAGTATTTAGTTACTAAAATATCTCTCACTTTTATAGTATACTTTATAAATATAGAATATTAAGATACTATGCACTATATTTTATATATATTATAAAGGACTATACTTTATAATTATACTTTATTAGTGCTCTATTTAGTAAAGTATATACAGTATAATAACAATGTTTTTAACTATGTTAAGGTATTGTAACTAGGACATTGAAAACATAATAATTAATAATAAAGGGATATGTTTTATATATTAGCTCTAGCTTTGTCTTCACTAGGTACTTTTTTCCTTTTTTATTAGCTATATTATTATAATAGATTTAACCCAATAGCTTGGATCTAGAGAGGGACGGGACAGAACACATATAGAAAGAACTATAAGCCCTAAGTAAACCTACTTTAGGCTTAAATAAATAAACTAGAGAGATAAAGAGCGGATTATATCTCTCTTTTTGTTTCTAAAAAGTAATAATACCTTCTATTAATATTAGATTATACTAGCTTTTAAGCTAGTTTAAAATATTTAGCTAAAAAAGCTTATTTAAAAACACATTTTTTATAGCTTTTAACTTATATTAAACTTAAATAAAGCGTAACTAACTATTAATATAAAGTATTTAAAATATCAACTACTTTAAATAAAAAGCTTTTATAATAAAAATAAGTTTTTATAACTATGAAAAAGCTTTATAGCTTCTAAGCTAAATATAAATTAGAATTTAATTAACAATATATATAATAAGTAGTTTTTTATTTATTAAAGTATAATGTTATAAGTTTATATATGAATTACTTTTTTTAAGCTAAGCAAAATTTTTAATTATAATCTTTCTTAATTTTTAATATACTTTAACAAAACATATATGTATTTATATTAATAAAAATGTATTATGTATATGCTTAACTAGCTTTATTAATATTCAAAAAGCTTTATTAAATTTTATATATATTTTAAATAAAAGCTAATATTAACTAATAATATTAATTAAAAACATTATAAAGCTAGTTAAGATTTATTTAGTACTAAATAAATATATATATATATAACTATAATATTAGCTATGGTATCTTCTTAAATAAAGTATAATAAAGCTATAAAAACTTCTTCTAAGATTATGTATAATATTGTAGCGCTATAAAACTAACTCTAAACCTTTTAAAAGTTAATAAAAAGATTTATAATATCTATTCACCCCTTTTTTTAAGAGTATATTAAGCTTAAAGTAGGGATATAGTAAATATTATAATTTTTATAAATATTAATAATAAAAATAAAGAACTTATTTAGAGTCATTATTATTTATTTTCAACCTAGAGTAAATTTATATTTAGTTTTTAAATTTATTTTAAGCTAATAATAAAAAAGAAGTGAATTTTAATATATTTATATATAGAATATATCTAAATTATCAAGCTTATTTTAATACTGTTATTTAATATATATTTATTATATTATTATTATTATTATTCTTTATTTCTTCCTATACGCTAGCTAGCTTTAGTAATTTATTCTTCGCTATATCTAGAACCTTTACTACTTATAGTTTATTAGTTATAGGAAAACCTTTATTAGGGTACTGATTAGTTAATTATCTAATTACTTATATAATATTACTAATTAGTAGTTACCTAATAAAATAAAAAACCTAACTAAATATATATATATTTTTTTTACTTTTTAGAATTTTAGAATTTTAAGTCTAATTTCTTTTAATAAAAAGCTAGTTAAATAATTATACCTTAGTTACTCTATACTTTTTTTCTTTATTATTTCTACTTAATAACCTTAGTTACCCTATACCTATTAATTCTTGTAATTATAGCTATAACTAGCTTAGTACCTATTATATCTAGAAGGAGCTAATAATGTATTTATAATCTATATAGGAATGCTTACACTATATAAAATATATAGTATAGGTATACCTAGTAAGATACCTAATATATAAAGCTAAACTAAGGCATTATAGTCTATAGGTTTTAAAGAGCTTAGGCTAAAAAAAACCCTAAAAACTTTATAATATATAACACTATCTTTATAGCTAAGTAAGTAGTCTATATTAAATATATATAATGTTTAATTATAAAAAAGTAAACTATATAAAATATTAAATATATTAAAATACTTTAAGAAATTTATATATAAAAATTAAGCTATTAATAAAGCTAATAAGTTAAGCTAAAGTTAATATATAAATAATAAAAAATATAAAGAAAGTATATAATAAAAAAAGGAAAATATTAAAATACAATTAATAATTTTTATATAAAAAAAGCTTAAACTTTAAAATTATATAAAGTATTTATATAAAGTAACTATATTTTTTATATTTTAAACCTTTAATAAAACTATTTATAATTATTTAACTTTTATTAACTTACTTAAAGTAAAAAAAGCTATTATAAACTTTTTAAATAATTTATTTATATTATAAA
>AFRA01000912.1:0-15957 GCA_000223055.1 Claviceps fusiformis PRL 1980
ATTTAAAATAAAGTTAATAATAATATTAAAAAAAGCTACTATAATAATATTATTAATATAAAGTAGTAGAAAAATAAAGTTATTATAAATAAAGATATATAGCTTACTAAACAAATACTTAAAACTATATTTAAAAAGCTTAGTAAATATATTATTAAACTATTAAAAAAAGGATATTAAAAAACTATAAAGTATATAATTAAAATAGTATATATAGCCTAATAAATCCTTATAACTATAAAATTACCTTATAAAAACCTTAGTTTTAACTTTTATATTAAAAAAAGTATTAATTATATTATATTATTATTACTTAAGATTAAGAATAATAATAATTAGATAAAAAATATATAAAAAAACTAAATATATTACTATTATATAAAGGTTTTAAGAATTAAAGACTTTAAAGTATTAATTATTATAAATAACTTAATAAGCCTTTAAAAAAAGTAATTTATTAATAAGATATTTAATAATATAAATTTACTAGCTATTAAAAATTATAATATTTTTAAAAGTATATATAAAACTTTAACTATTTTTATATTATATTTTTTTTAATTCTTTAATCTTAGCTAGCTATTAAAAGGTTTAATAATTAAGTAGCTTATATACTTTAAACTAATTAAATAAAATATATATTTTTATATTAACTATACTTATTATTTATATTATTATTATATAATATAAGGGGCTTAAGGAGTTATTTATATTATAAATATTATTATTATAATATATAAGATTTAATTATTTAAGCTTTATAAAGCTATTAAAAAAAGGATATTTTTAACTATATATTATAATATATAAATAATCCTTATATACCTATATATAATAACTATTATATATTAAGTTAAATTAATAAGGACTTTTAGTTAATAAACTTTAAGCTTTAAAACTATATAAGTTTCTATTTATAGTTCTTTAAAGCTTATAAAATTTTATTTTTTTAAAATAAAAAAGCTATAATATTAGTAATTACTTTTAAAGACTTAATAGTGAAATAATATTATTTATATTAGTATAGTTTATATTATATAATATATAAATTATTTCTATATTTTGAATAAAGGAAATAAACTTAAAAAAAGCTTTAGTTTTATATTTTTTAAGGTTAATAATAAGTTTTTTAAATTATTTAAATATAATAAACTATTTTTTTATTCTAATTTTAGTAAGTTTTTTAATATTAATTTTAATAAACGAAAAAAATAATATAAAAAAGGTTTTTTAAAAAAAGTAGTTAACCTTTAGTATATTTAATTAAATGAAAAGTTATCTTTTAATATATTTTTAATAGTATTATAACCTTATAAGGTATTTATAGTATTAAGCTATACTATATATTATTAGAACTTATTCTATAAAAAAGAGTTAGTTTTAAATAAGAAATCTATCTAAAGTAAAGTAATAATCTTTCTACCCTTTTCTTTAAATATTAAATTTATTAATTTAATAATAAATTTAGTTTTATTAATAAAGTTATAAAATAGTATAAGGTTTTTTTAAAATTAAATATCTTATATTTTTATAATACAGCTTTTTTTAAGTAGCTAAATCTTAAATAAGTAATATTTATTACTTTTTATACTTATAAAGCACCTTTTTTTTACTTTAAAGAATATTTTCTATACTTTTATATACCTTTTATTAAGAATTTATATATAAGTAATATTGTTGGGAATAACTCATAAAGGGAAAACAGATACTAAAATGCATGCATAACAAAAACAACGTAAAAAGGGTCTATTATCGATGATTCTTCTAAGCTAAGAGCTAAGCTCGTAAAGTGAGAAAAAGGTGGTGTTGTGGCCACGCGTGCGGTCGGCAGTGCAGCCAATCAGACCGCGTGCATCGTTGTGGCGGACCCACCCGGTCGCCCACACACGCTGCACCCGGCGTTTTGCCTGCACCGAGGTTTTGCCGTTGAGAGCAATTCCAACAAATATACCTTTAAATATAAAGATTCTTAATTTATTTATTTAATACACTAGTTAGGCTGTTGGCCCAATTCTAGTACCACTGCTACTAAGACTATATAGGAAAAACCCTAGTATAGGGGGGAAAACCTATATATAGCCTTTATTTAAGTTCTATAGTAAAGCTATAGTAGCTCTATACTAGTTCTAACTATAGAAAGAGGTGCGCTGCTAGCTAAACTTAACTAGTATTGTAGGAGAGTATATAGTATAGAATAGAAAGTAAACTAGGTTAATAAAGGTATAGTAGTGCTATAAAATACCCTTAGAGGTAGTTTATATATTATAGTAAGTTACTTTAAGCACTTAATTTATTTTCTATACTAGTCCTTATTTAATTCCTTTAGGCTACTGCCTCTTTATTTAAAACCTTCCTTTAGCTTCTATATCTTTATAGCATTAGTTATACTAACTAGTAGCTAGCTACTACTAAACTAGCTATTAGCTAACTATTAATTATATAATAAAAAGAAAGAGATATATATACCCTCTTTCCCTTATCCCTAACCTTTTCTTTTCTTTCTTTTTTTTTTATTTATTATTTTTATTATAAGTATATCCTTATTTTTATTTTTATAGTAATACTACTTTATTACTACCTCTAACTAACTATAGTATTATTAAAAATATTACCTACCCTTATAAATAAATTAATTATTACACTTAAGGTAAGTATTATTCTTTTCTTAATATATTACTACTACTAATCTACCTATAGCTAGGCTAATTATAGGCCTAGCTCTATAAGGCTTACCTAATATAAGCTAAAAATATTAAAAAATAGTGCTATAGCACTAAAGGTTAATACCCCCTTTTAACCTAAGCTATTATTATTACTAATTTAAATAGGTATTAGTAGTATATACTTTAAGTATATAAAAGTAAAAAAGACTTATTTAGGTATAAGTATTATATTCTTTATTTATATTAGTAGCTTAGTAGTAGCTAATTAATTTTATAGCTAAATTTAAATATTATATTATACTAAAAAGCTATTAAGTAAGTAATAAATATATAAAACCTTTATACCTTTAAAGAGCTTATTAATATAAGTATAAAATAGTGTAGCTATAGTTTAGCTATAGTATTAGTATAATACTAACTTATAAGTAAGCTAAGGAGTATAATACTACTTAAAAAAAAGTAGTATAACTTATAAAGTAAGTAGGCCTATCT
This sequence comes from Claviceps fusiformis PRL 1980, assembly GCA_000223055.1. Classification (NCBI taxonomy): domain Eukaryota; kingdom Fungi; phylum Ascomycota; class Sordariomycetes; order Hypocreales; family Clavicipitaceae; genus Claviceps; species Claviceps fusiformis. The sequence continues at coordinate 3,156 of AFRA01000912.1, forward strand.
ACTAATATAGTAGTATAAGCTACTAGTAGTGCTATAGTAATTTTAGCTTTAACCTTAGTTAAGGGTAAGATACTACTATAGGCTTATTATATTATTAATATACTAAAGAAGTAAAATAATATTTTAGAAAAAATTTTATAAAAGGTTTATAAGCTTAATATAATAGCTATATAAAGCTATATAGTAGTAAAGGTAAAGAATAACCTAAAGGAGGAGAGGGGGGGGGAGAAGGGGGGCAATAAAGTATAGGCTTAGGGCTAGTATAGGAGCGTTATACCTGTTTTTTATTGTCTTTTAAGCTACTGTTTTTTATATATTAATAAATATAAGTTATGCATTATAATAATATATTCTAGCTATAATATCTATATAGTTCCTTAGCGTTTCTATACCTATACTATACTAAGTACCTTTTCTTATTAGTTTTTTAGTATCTTTAGCCTATTAATCTTAAAGACTTTTAGTAAGTTAAAATTAAGAGATATACTCTATTAATATAAGCTACTTTATAAGTATAGTTACTAGCTTATTATATTCTAATGCCTCCCTAACTTTATATTAGTTATATACTAAGTATATACTAGTATTAATAAAGTAGAGGTAATTAAAATTCTTATAAGATAGTAGAATATAGTAATAGTCCTTATTATTAGCTTAGTAGCTATATATTAATAAATCTACTTTAGAAATATATTAATAGAAAAAAAAGGTATTAAGCCTAATTTATTTTATATATATTTATATAAGCACTATAGATTTATACTTAGTAAAGCTTAAGTAAAGGTAAATAACTTTAGTAGTAAAGGTAAAGTTAGAGTTAAGCTTTATTACTATATAATTAATATAAGTCTAGTATACCTATATAGTAGCCTACTTTTAGTACTAGTAGTTTTTTTATTTTAAGGTAAGCGCTTTAGTTAGAAAAAGCTTTAATAAGTAGTTATAAAGTTAGTTTAGAAATAGTATATAGTTTAGGTAGTTATTTAGGGGTAGTAGGTAGCTATGCCTTTAGTGTATTAGTTTATATTTAAGTTAAGCTATTATTATAGTATAGGTACTATAAATATGCTTAGCTATTTTATTAGCTTTTATTTATTAATAAAAGTAAAGTAAATAGTAATTAAGGTAAAGGTTAATTAAAGCTATAGCTACTTTAGTTTTAACTAAGGTATATAGTATAGCTTTAAATATATTAGTTACTATCTTTAGGCACTTAGTTTATTTAAAAATAAATATCTTAGCTATACTTCTTACTTTATTACTAACTTTAGTAGGGGTATAATATAATTCTATACTATATATAATTATACTTTAAATAACCTATATATATAAAAGTTATATATTATATAATAAGTATTCCTAAGTTAAAGCCACTAGTAATATAAATATAAGCTATTACTATATTAGTTTTAACTTAACCTAACTTTAGTATACTTTTTAATAAAGCTTATAATAAACCTATACCTTAAGAAAGTAAGTAGATTAAACTAGTTATACTATATTATTACTAAGTTAGACTAATAATATAATTACTATATACTGCTTAGTAAAGTATATAAGTTTACTCTTCTCTAAATTAAACTTAAAACCTAATTCTTAAAACTATTTTTAATAAATTACTTAAGTAGCCTTAAGGTAATTCTATATCTCCTCTACTATATACTTATATATAAATATATTTATATTATTAGAGAAGCTTATTATAAGTATAAAATATACTACTTAAAGCTTAGTATATAAAAAGGTAATATAAAGTAGGAAGAAAATAGGGAAGATTAAAAACCCTTATAGTATACTTATAGTTATAAGTAAAAAGCTAGTAGATTTACTATTAAAATAAAGGTTAGTAATATATTTAGTAATAAAGGAGTAAGTTTACACTACTATCTATATAAGAATTCTAATAGCTATAAGGATATAAGTTAATCTTTTATAGTAAATAGTATTAAAGGCTACTAATATATTTAGTTAGAGTAGTAATATAATACTACTATAGTATTATACTATATACACTAATTCCACTAAAACACTTAGTATAACTTCTATTAACCTATTTACTTTATTACTTATTTATAAATTAAGTAGTATACTACTTAATTTAGCTATAAAGGTAAGCTAACTTATTATTACTACCTTTATTACTTTACTAATAATACTAAAAAGTAAGATAAAGCGCTAGGCTCTTACTCTATACTACTTTATTAAGGTCTTACCTAGCTTATAAAAAATAACTACTTTTACTTACTAAAATAAAGCTAGGTAGTAGCTAATATAATAATATATATTAAGTAGGTAGGCAAGGGTTTTAGCTAGTAGCTTACTATATACTTTAAGGTAACTAGCTAAAAGTTTATTTAATCCTAGTACCTTCTAGCTAGCTAAGCTTTTAATAATACTATAAATTTTATTAGTATTAAAATAGTCTTTTAATAGGAATATTATAGTATTAAGGTAATTATTAAAATCTTTTAGTATATTATTAAGTTAAGCTTAAGAGAAAGGAAAAAAGTAGTTAGCTAGTATAGCTACTTTCTCTTAATATAACTTAGTAGTTATAATATCTATACCCTTACCTTAAATAAAATTAAGGATTTACTACTATTTTAGTAGTAGTTTATTATAGAGCTACACTTAGTATTTAAGTTTCTATAAGCTTTCTTTATAAGTAATAGCTACTTTAATAGTAAAGCGCTAGAAACTATACCTTTTATTACTAATAGTTTAGTACTATATTTAAGCTATATTAATAGTAAGTTATTAGTTCTCTTTAGTATAAGATATTTATTACTACTTTAATGCTTTCTTTATATTTTAAGTAGCTTTTTTAGTATAGTAATTCTATTATAAATTTAGCTTAGGGCTACCTTAGGGTTTCCTTAAAACTATTAAATTTATAATAAATTAAAGCTTAGCTATTATTTATTCTATATAGCTATTAATTTTTATAGGTATTTAAAGTAAAGGTTTAGTAAGGTTATAGTAAAACTATATTACTACTTTAGCTATTATAAGGTTATCTTTTATATATAGCTATTTAAAATAAAGTAGGTAGTTACTATATAGCCTTAAGCTAGTGCTAATATAGATAAGCTATAGGATATAGTTAAATTTAATAAGGTTTAGTCCCCCTATAAATTTAGCTTTTATATTATAAGTAACCTAAGTATAGTTAATAGTACTATCCTTTTTACCCTATATTTTTTAAGTTACTTTACCCTATAGCATTATAAATTTAAGCTATTACTATATTATTAGCGCTAAAAGTATATTACTTTTTATTAAGATTTAGCTATAATAATCCTAAAGTAAATAATATTAATTAAAGTCTTTTATAAAAATACTATAATTTAAAGGTAGGGCTACTATAAAGTTAATAAGGGGTAATATTTAATTAAGTTTATAAGTTAGAGAATATATTAAGTAAATATAGTATTCTACTAATATTATTAAGCACTAGTCCTTACCTATATATATTAACTATACCCTAGGTCTATACTAGTAGTTTATATAAATTATAATATAACTACTTTAAGTAGTAAGTTAAAAGCAGCTAAAGCTAGGGTTAAATAGTCTATTATTTATAGTTTCTAGCTCCTATATTACTATTATATTAGCTTTAGGTTAAGACTTTAGTGCTAAATATATAAAGTAGGTTTTCTTTTATATATTTTAGTATATAACCTTTATTATATACTTTATATAGTATATTAAATTAGGCTTAGCTTATTTAATGCTATGGTAGCTATAGGTTATTAACTTAAGAAGGCCTTTATAGTAGCTTATAACTACTATATTAATTCTAGTTAAGTATTAAGAAGGTAGGTATATAGTCTACTAACTTACTTTTATAGTAAAGCTTTTTATAATAATAAGTTACTTATATCTTTCCTTTAGCTATAACTAAATACCTTTATTTAACTATCTTTCTTTAATATTAAAGGTTTAGTAAAGGCTAGGGGCTATGCTAGGTATATAGTATATATATAATTTTATTATTTATTTATAATATTATATATATAAGACTATATAAGGTAAGGTTCTAAGTAGTTAATATAGCGTTCCTATATAGCTCCTAATAGCGCTAAGTATAATTATTTATTCTCCTTATACTAACTAAATATATAGTAGCTATACTATAGGGGTAATATATAGTATATAGCTATATAGCTAAATTTAAAGTATTTAAAGCATTATTAAGAATAAATAGTATTATTATAAAGCTTAGCTTTAAATATCTTAGCTTTATAAATAATTCTAGTATAATATAGCTTATTTACTATATTAACCCTATTAATAGCAATAATTAAGGGGGATTAGGTTATAGTGCTATATAGCTTTTATACTATAACCTTTACTAAACCCTATCTATTAGCTATAATTATATTTTAAAGAATATTATCCTTCCCTTAGTTCTATATATAGTATATAAAGAAGCCCTTAATAATAATACTAAATATATATTAGTTTAGCATTGCTTTTAGTTTAAAAGTAGTACTAACCTAAGCTATATTATTAGTATAAGGCTTTACTATATTTTAGAATATAATTATAGTATTATTACTATAAAGGTAATATACTATTATAGTAGTATTAGTATTAGTAGCTTAATTAATAGCTATAATAGTTTCTTTAAGTAAATAGTTTTATATAGCTTTAGCTATTATATTACTTTTAATAATAGTTTTATAGTAAATATAAGGCAATACTGCTATTATTATAGCCTAGATTTAATAAATAGGTAGTTAAGTAATGCCTTTAATAGTAATACTAACTTAGCTTAAAGCTATTATATTCCTAGCACTAATAGCTTTCTTTATTATTTATTTAATAACTTTTTCTAAGTTTTTAATTATAATAGGCTTATTAAGTAATAGTAAGGTTAATTTTATTAATATTTTAATATAGGTTTAAGGTATAAGAAGGCTATATTAAGTATATATTAAAGCTATATTATTAATATAAAGAATAATATTCTATATACTCTTTAGTACTATAATTAATATAAGTTTAGCTATTTTATTATATTTAATAGTAAGGTAGTTTAGTATTTACTTATATATAAATAGTAGTATAGAAGTAACTTAAGGCACTATTAATATAAAGCTGCTCTATTCTATAAGTAAGTAATAATAGCTTTATATAAAGCTATAATTCCTACTATTAATATCTATTAATATTACCTTATCTACTATACCTACACTCTAGCACTAATACACTATTAGAGATAGGGTAAAACAGATATAGTAATTCTTTTTCTACACTTTTTAAGAGGTTTAGAGTTAGTTCTACGTCGCTACTGCGGTGCAGGCGAATTCGCGAAAAGTTATAAAGATTCTTAATTAATAAGTTATTATTAAGCTTAATTTTATTAAAAAATACTTATTATAATAGTTTTTTACTAAAAATACTATTAATTAATAAAATATTTATAATTTTAATTATATACTTTATAATATAAAGCTAAAGAATATTAAAAAAGCTTAGTGCTAATTATTAATACCTTTATTATATTTATAAAGGTTTTCCTAGCCTTTTTAATAAAGCCTTAATAAGTAAGAATATAAAAAGCTTTAATATAATAAATAATACCTTTCTTATAATAATAATTTATAAACTTCTTACTTAGAAATTCTATAGTATTATTAATATAAAAGTACTTAACTATAAATTTATTACTTATATTTTTTATAGTAGTTTATTATACCTTCATAGCTTTATATAAATTCTTATAGCTTATAGTTAAAATAACTTAGTAAAAATAAGTGAAAGTATTAATTATATGTAAAGTATAATTCTTACTACTAACTCTCTTTAGTTTATATATAATATAATTCTAAAAAATATATTTAAAAAAAGTATTAATATTAAGTTATAGCTTATAATAAATAATTTAATTAGCTTTTATAAAATAATAAGCTTTATAGTAAAAATTACTTATAAATATTAAATTAATTAATATACTTACTTTTTTATATATATAAAGTATTTAATTCTTTTTAATATATTTAAGTTTTTTATATAAAAGGTTATATTTTATATTCTTTATAATAGCTTTAATAAGTAATACTATAAAGTTAAAGTAAAGCTTTTTATTATAAAGCTTTAATATTATAATATTAAAAGCTTAATAAAAAAAAGCTATAAGTTATATTAAAGACTTTATAATTAATTAGTTTATAAACCTATTAATCATAATACTAGCTTAATAAAGAAAACCTAAGGAAATTATATTAACTTTTACTTTAAAAGCTAGTTAGGTATTTAATAGCTTAAAATATTTTTTTTTTAATAAATAACTTAATTATTTTAATTCTTTTAATAATAAAAGGCTAATTATTACTAATAGTTATTATTTTAACTTTAATATTAATATTTAAGTTTATAAACTACTTTATTAAGTTAAAGGTATAATTACTATATTTTATATTAAAAATATAATTATATTTTATAAGTTAGCTATAATTTATAGTAGTAATGTAGGTATTATTAATACCTATAATTATACTATTAAATATATTTTTTATTTTTATAATATTAAAAAAAGCAATGCTTTTTATTATAAATAGCTTTATAATACTTTCTTTTTAAGTAAGCTTTACTTAAGTAAGTTAAAGTTTAAAATAAAGCTTTTAATATATATTTTATATATATATATAATATTTAGTTAAAACTATATAATTATATTTAAAAATTATTAATTTTATTACCTTTTTTTTTATAAAAACCTTTTTATTAAAAAGCTAGCTTTTTAATTCTTAGTTAATTTATTTCATTTATATATAAAATATTTTAATATTTTATTCTTTTTAAAACCTTTAAAGCTATAACTTTAAATTCTTTATATTTTATAAATATTAAATATAGCACTTTTTACTACTTAAAGTATTTAAATAATTTATATAATTTTAAGTAAAGTTATAATATTATTAATTCTTTATTATAAATTTTAATAATAATTAAGCTAAGCCTTTATTAATAAAAACTCTAATCTTTTTAATTAAAAAAAGCTATTAAATAACTTAATAATAATAATATTAGCTTAAAAGCTATAATTATTATAAATAAGCTATATAGGGTTTATTATATAGCCTTTATAATTCGATTCTACTTTAAAGATATTTTTTTATATATATATAAATAGTATTTATTATATTAAATATATTAATAAGGTATATTTTTTATTAATTTTATAAAACTATAAAATTATACCTTTAAAGTAGCTTATAAAGCTAAGAATATAAATATGTATTTTTATAAAGATTTTTTATTTTTTAAAATTTTTAAAACCCTTTAAAGGTATAATTTATATAAATTTTAATATTATATTCTTTATATTAAAAATATATTTATATTATAACTCTAGTTAGCTTTATATAGCTATAAAGGTATATTATAATTACTTATTATAATAAAAATAATATATTATAAAAACTTTTTATTAATAACCTTATAACTTAATATTTAATACTAAAGAATTATTAATTTAATTAAATAGTTTATTAGTATAGGTAGTATACTATTTTAATTAAATTATTATATAGCTTATACTTATATAGAGATTATAAGGTTAAGAATTAGTAGGTTTTTAATAGGTATTTTCTATACCTTAATAATAAAGGGAAAAAAAATTATAAAGTTTTACTTAATTATACTTTAGCTTAGTTAGTAGGTATTACTTTACTTTAATCTACTATATTTAATAATTTATAATTCCTTTAATTATTAAATTAATACTTAAATAGTTTTAATTTATATAAAATAATAATCTTAGCTAGTAATTAAAAAGGTTATAGTAAAGGCTTTTTTTTAAAAAAATACTATAAAAATTCTTATAATATTAGGGGTTATAGTATTTTATATTATAATAATAAGAATTAATTTTATATATTTAAATACTAAGGTTATATATTTAAATCCTTACTTATATATATATATTTTTAAAAAGAATTAATAAAGAGTTAAGTAATAATAAATTAACTAATTAAAGGCCTTAAGTATAAGGTTAAGGAAAGGGGGCCTTAATTATAAGGTTAGGGTTAAATATAAATATAATACTATTAATTCTTTAGTATATTTAAAAAATATATATACTATATATAGTAAAATATAATATAAATTATAATAAAAATAATAATAAAACATTAAAAAATCTAGAATATATTAGGCTTATAACTTATTATATTTAGAAAGAGCTAATAATATATTTATAATCTATCTAGGAATGCTTACACCATACAAAATATATAGTATAGGCATATCTAGCCAGATGCCTGATATATGAGGCTAAACTTAGGGCATCGTGGTCCGCGGGCTCCGAAGAGCTTAGGCTAAGAGGAACCTAAGGATCCCGCGATGCGTAACAACATGCTGACTCTTTTTTTTTACGAAGATAACTGGGCCTGCGTCTATACCATGCCGTTGTGTAATGCCTTTTTCGACCATGGACGGCTAAATCTGATCATAAAGGCAATTGCCCTGCCCTACCCTGCCTTGCTGTCTCATCGCGAGCCTGTCGAGCCTGGCTTCTTTTTGGATCCAAAATTATTACATCTACCTATTTACGAGACGCTGCTCTTCCACTCCATTTCACAAGTGACACCAGCCGCGCGGCTGTTCCAAGCTCGAAACACGCATGGGAGTGGACAAGCGCGAACGCTTTGACTGAGTAGCGCAGCGTAACGGGAAGCCTTCAGGTATCATTATTATATTTATCATCATCATCATTATTATTATGAGTCTCTCGGCAAGCTTCCCAGCACATTGTGGAGTACAGAATCCTTCAGATGTCGAATAGGTGCATCTCGTCGTCATTTTCTGATCCCCCTTCGGGCATGACACCAAACGTCAATGAACTTGAAACATTGCAACCATCATGCTTCTAGTCTCATCACGGGTACCTTCAAAACCCAGTAGACCTCCCACTCGTCGCGGCTCTGGCTTGAAGACCTACCTGGATGCCACCGCCACCAATAACCGCTTCTTGACTTCGCTTTCAAGCATGAATTTGAAGCGATGGGATGGAGCAAAGCAAATCTGCACGAATTGGGATGCTTTACAAGAGGTATCTCCTGAACCCGAAACCCCCTCCTTTCTCCAAAAAAAAAAGAAAAAGAAAAAGAAAAAGAAAAGAAAAGAAAAGAAAAGCAAGAAAGGCTGAAGCCCTACCATGTTCCACACGATTTGTTCACTTCTGCTTCTCCAATACCTCGGCAGTTGATCTTGTGTATCTGACTGCGCGACAGGACTCTGAACTTTTTACTCGCCATGGAAACTGCTTGATCTACCTCCACAACTACGAGAGCGTGTACAGCAGACGAGACACCAAATCGGCTGCTTCGTTCAGACTACCGTTCTCACTTCTTCTCGCAAACAAATGCTACGCATTGATAAAAAGATGCTTGGTCCTTCGCTCGACCGATACCGCCTCTGACCCTCGGCGCAGTGCTGACGATATTCAGAAATGGTATCTGTCCAATCCCAAACGGAGAGTTGAGCTCTTCATTTCACCGCCACAAGATGCGAGCCAACGGCAGCTCCAGCGCCACCAATTGTTGACGAGAAACTTTTTCGCCTGGGTGCTGGGGAGGTCGCTTGTGGGGGAAACCTTGGGAGAAGCATTGGTGGGGCTGCTTGAGTCCATGTACGAGTATCGGTCTGGCGATAACTTGGACAATGTTGCAGACCTTATTCGTTACCTCGATGAAGAGGGCTATTTGTGTCTCGGGGGTCAACCAGACCATGCATTGGCTGTCTTGCGCCTGGCCGAGACTTTTCGCTTGAAAACACTGTATTTACAGGCTCTGAGCCACTGTGTGGCCATGGGGGAGTTGATTTCTGGTCGGCCTGATTTCCAGGTATGTTTTGCATGCTCTCCGGACAATGCTTTGTCATGCCAACATGGCAGACTATCTCTGCAGGTGCTTTTTTTTTGTGGCTGTTAATGTGTTCACCGAGAGAAGACGCTGACACAGAGAGAGCGCTCCGGCAGCATTTGAGCCTAGCCACTCGGAAGTTGTTGCACAATTCCAGGGTAGAGTTAGACATGAGGCTGAGGAGGACGTCAGCTATGCTCCAAAATTTCCTGGATCATGAGCTTTCAGAGTCCCAGTTGGGTATACCGGCTGGTATCCGCGCCCACCTTGAGCGTTTCCGGACTTTTCTGTTATCGTTTTACAGTGCAAAGCTGGGCTACTACCCACCGCTCGATTTTGACGGATGCATGTACCGCGCCATTGCGCGGGATTTCAAGGCGTTGTATAACCTCTTGGTGGACGAGGGCTACAGTTCGTCCGAGGCCATGCCCTCCGTTGCTGTGGGCGGTATCTGCACATTGCAGATCATTCAGACTATCGACGCACGGAACGAGTTCGAGCCGTTAAAGCATCCACTTCCTCTACTGCCACAGCGGGATCATCCAAGCCGTCCGAACCGCATGTCGTGGCTCTCACGAAGAGCCAAGCAACGCAGTGGTGACGGTCACCTGGACCACGTGTCTCTGGTGCAAGCATCAAACTGGCGCGAGGATTCCTTTGACAACAGTCTTGTCAGAGCCTACCGGGCATTCGAGGAAGAATGCGCAATGTCTCCAAGAAAGCTTGATAGACATGACAGGGTATCTCTGGTGGATGGGCGCAAGATACGCTGGATACTGATATATGCTGTGCATCAAACTCTCCAACATGCCACTCAGCTACCGGACGGCGTGCCAGACGACCCGAAAGCGACTCAAGTCGTCTCTATTGCCAGACACACAAAAGTTCCATGGCAAGATGTTGTTCTCTCGGGCGGAATACCCCGGAGTCGGACGGAGCCCGCGTTAAGCCGTCTTTGGGAGCAGCAGCAGCAGCAGCAGCAGCCACCGCTCGAAACACAGCACTCATCAGATCCTGCCGCCGCCGCCGCTGCCGCCGAACCGAAATTCGAGATCAAGCCCGACATCGACTACTTTGCTCTGACGCACAGAGAGGAGAATGCTGCAACCTTGCCGTCGAGGCTGAGACGGAATTCCCTGCCAGAGAACAATGAGGCTGTTCTGCGACGGAGACACTCGTTCAAGCTAGCACTCAGTCGAAGCGGTACTCTTCGCAAATCCATGCGGCGACTGAACAAGGCATCATTCCCATTGCGTGCTCATACGACAACAACAGAAGCAGGAGGAGGAGGAGGAGGAGGAGGAGGAGGAGGAGGAGCAGCAGCAGCAGTAAGAGCACCCGGCTCCAGTGAATTTTGTCATCATGAGATTGAGGTCCATGGCGGTGGCCATGGGACCACCAACGGTATTGACAGGGAGATGTCAGATGCTGCTGTATCAACGGTTCCAACAGAGCTCGTCGTCAGTCGGAGTGCCTCGACGTCCACGGACAATGCACGACTGAGCAACGTGAGCGCAGTTCCACGCTCTCCCAGCAAGCAAGACACTACAGAATCAGCAATCCAATCTCCTGCATCCCCATCGGACAAAGCATCTCCCGTTCTCTTTGCTATGCTGACCTCGCCCGATCGTCGATGGAGCACTCAAGAAGACTCCTCAAGCAGCCCGCTGTCCAAATCCAAATCGGTCAAACGACGACCCGTGAGCACCGCAATTGATGACGGCTACAGCTATGCCGTCAAGACTTTAGGTCACCTGGTAGACCACGAGCGTCGCGGCGGCCTATTCGGACCTTCCCGGCAGCGCGACGCGGACGTTCATATCAAACGCACAACATCGTTCCCGAGACGCCTCAAGTCCCTAGCGATTCGGGAAGAAGGCCGTGGCCATAAGGACGACGAGGAGCCGTATGCATTGACCAAGCAGGACTCGTACGACTGGGCAGCCATGCACAGAATTCTCGATGATGGCGTGGCACCAAACGGCATGAACGATGTGTGGGAGCAGTATGCCCGTCTGGGCGGCCTAACCGAAATGCGATGAATGCGGTGAATGCGGCGTTGTCTTTTCCATGTTTTGATTTCGATTATCCGCAGACCTCCTTAGTTTTTGAAACACTGAGTAGGTCTAGGGGCAGACAGGAATTCTATGTGGAATAGAAAAGGGGGTGGGTGCTTCAATTCTTTTTTTTTTCTTTTCTTTTTTTCTTCTCTTTCTTTTATTTTCCTCCGACATTTCTAGAACGCCATTATGCAACTGCCGTCCGGAGTACTCTTCTCCATTGGCATTTGCAGAGTTCCAACTACAGTTACGTATGCCTACGCATACACTTATACCATTACGGGCACGCTCCTTTTGTTTCTGTTTTTTTATCCTTCCTTTCTTTCTTTTTTCTCATCACAGTAACGACTGACTGCACGTCGTGTGTCTGGAATTGGACACCCCCAGCGTCTGCTCGCCGCAAAGCCACACGTCTGGCCTGGGCAGGCTGCGCGGGACATTTTTTGATTTTGAAGATGTGGACGAAATTGATGTACAAATCTCGTGAGGTAAAGAAGGGGGCGCCGAGTCGCCTAGGATGACGTTTGTCATGAATGCCGTCAAGTCTGAGTACGTCCGCTACGGCTCGTCGCCAAGCTACGGCTTGGCATTGCAAAAAAAGTAGGAAAGGTGAATGCATTTCACGCCGGCGATGAGAAGGAGCTTGATTTGTTCCATGAAGGAAGTGCATGGGGTGCACTCGATGCTAGACAGGAATATACGTTTTATATAAGTGATGGGGACTATCCGGTTCGTCGGTTCCACAGTTGGTTCATGTACGCAGGGCAGCTTGCCACAGTGATTAATACTTGATAAGTTTATACTCGTGTTGCTGGTGTGCTACAAGATCAAGAAGGAAAAGGGGAATAAGAAGGGGAGGTGAGGGAAAAC
>AFRA01000913.1:0-15940 GCA_000223055.1 Claviceps fusiformis PRL 1980
CTTATATATATTTATAAAATTAAATATAAAGCTAGTATAACTTAAAATATTTATTAATTAAAAGGTACTATAAAACCTTTTTTATAGTATTTTCTATTCTAATCAATAGTATTTATAGTAAGATACTTATTAACTATTTTAATAGTATTAATATATATATTTTCTTTAGAAATCTACTAATTATTTTTAATAAAGTATCTCTTTTAATAAATTAAGAAATTAATATAAAGCTTTATACCTTTTTTTTAAAAAAATTATATATAATATTTCTAAATTCTTTTAATTTTTTAGTAGTTTACTTTTTTTAATTTAGTTAAGTTTATTAATAATAATGTAAGCTTAATTTTTTTAAAAAGGTTTTTATTTTATTATAGTTTTTAAATATAAGCTATAAAAACTATTAAATAAACCTTTAAAGTTAATAAAAAGTAAAAGTAAAAAGAAAGAGAAAAGATTTACTTTAAAACTCTATATAGTTTAATATATTAAAAAGATTAATTTTTTTTAGGCTTACTTAAAAGCTTATATCCTAAGTATAGCCTAAGGTATACTATATCCCTTATATTAATATCTATTAAATTATACTTAAAGTTATATTTAATTTTTATAAGTATAGCTATTATTATAATAATATACTTAGCTTTTCTTTAATATAACTTTTAAAGCATTAATAGATTAGTATTTTTAGGGTTTATAATAGATTTATTTAAATTTAAAAGAAGGTTTATTATTATAAATAGCTTATAACTAAGTATAAGTTTATTAGGTAATTAGTTAATTAAAGCTATAGCTATATTATTAAGGTAGTGTTAAAGTGCTAAAAGTATTAAAGGCTAGGGGATATTTAGGTTCGTTATAGTGTAATATTATATTATAATAATTATAGTTTAATTTTTATACTTAGCCATACTATTAGTTTATAGGTAATATACTATTACTATAAGAAATTTTACTTTTAGTTTATAAAAAAGTATAGTTTAAAGGTTAGAAATAAACTTAAGATCTCTATTACTAATAATTTCTTATAATAATCCTTAGTTAGTAAGGTAAAGTTCCTTTAGTAGGAATTTAGCTTAGATTTTTATTAAATACTCCTTATAGCTAGGGATAAGAATTATTTTTTTATTAAAAAGGTAATTAATTAGGTAAAGTAAGTCATAAGTAATAAATTCTTTTACTACCTATATTATATTTTTTAAGCTAACTTTTAGTATATTTATAATAAAATCCAATAAAATACTATAAAAAGGTATAGGCTTTATTTAAAGCGGTTTTATTTCCCCTAGGGCTTAAGATTAAAGGACTATATTCTCTCTATAGATATTATAATATACTATATAGGTATATATCTAGCTACTTATATTTAGGAAGTAGACCATAAAAAGCTCTTTAGCTATTCTCCTTACTTTAAAATAGTAAGTATTATTATAAGTTAGCTAAAGAAAGGCTTTTATATAGTTTTAAGGGATATAGAGTTAGTATAATTCTTTTAAATTATAGTAATAAAGGAGTTTACTATTTTAAAGGTCCTAGCTATATAGAGGAATTCATAGTTAGTTCTAATTAACTTAGTATTACCTCTCTTTATATATAGTAATACCCTTAATAATTTAGCTATACTTTATATTATACTAATACTTTATTATAATAAAATTCTTTAAAGCCTTATTTATAATAGTAAAGGCTATAGATTTCTCTTTAAAGTATATATAAGTATTAAGTTTATTAAAGCTATTATAATTAGCTACTTTTCTATAGCTTATATTTACTAGTAAATGAAAAAGTATATTAAATATTATATTTAAAGTGCTAGGGATATAGATAATATAGATTTTAAATTATAAGAAATAATTTATAACTTTAGTAAGCTTAAGGTTAGCTTTATTAAGATTTATTATTATAAAAAAGGTATACTTAATAATTCCCTTTATTAGTAAGTAATTAGTAATAATATTTATAGTTAATATATTAAATTAAGCTATTTTCCTTAGTTTCCTTATCCCTTTTATAATTATAGCTACTTTTACCTTTATTAAGTTATATTTTTTCTTAATAGCTAAGGTTAGCTAAAAGAGAAATAAAATAGGGTATAGTTTATTACTATTAATATTCTTTTTAGGGATACTAATATTATTTTAATTAACTATTAATTAGAAAGTATATAGTCTAAAACCCTCTTAATATATATTAACCTTAAAGAAAAGAAGCCTTTTAAAGGTATAGTACTAAAGTAAAATGTTAGTATATAAGAGTTTTTAAATTACTTTAAAAAATATAATTTTTTATTCTAAGGGTATAAAACTTACCTATTAGGCTATATATTTCTATACTTACTTAAATAATCTAATAGGAAGTTTATTTTTTTTATAAAGATTTTAAAGTATTTTAGTTTTTCTATTTTAGAAGGGTTTAATATATAAATTAAACTAAAGGATCCCTATATAAAGAAAACTAGATATTTTAATAAAGGTTTTAAAACTTAAAAGTATAGTAAGTATTTAAAAGTTTTTAAATACCTTAATATAATTATTAATATTAGTAATACCCTTTATATTTATAATAAAACCTAAGAGCTAAATTTATAAATAGCTAATAAATAATTTCTTAGCTATTATATATAGATAGTACTTTTTAAGGATTTTAAATATAATTTTAAGGTAAACTAAATGCTCTTTAATAGTATTAAAGAAAATTATAATATTATTAATATATACTTATATAAAGGCTTAATGCTTATAAACTTACTTATTTATAAAGCGCTAAGTGTATACTAAGGAATTCTTATATCCTTATATTATAATATAAAATACCTTAATTTCTCTTTTAAAGATAATTACTATTCTATTATAGTGCTTATATTATACTAAAAGCTAGTTTAAGAAACTAAGGGTATTTAAAAGGGATATTTAATACTTTCTATATATATTCTTTATAATATTCCTTTAGTTAGGTAAAAGGTATATATTTAGAATAGTAATATTATTTATAGGTTTTATATTAATTATTACTCTTTTTTTATATTCTTTTTTAGTATTATACTATATAAGGAAACTAAGGTATAGGTATAGTACCTTTTCTTTT
Organism: Claviceps fusiformis PRL 1980; assembly: GCA_000223055.1. Classification (NCBI taxonomy): domain Eukaryota; kingdom Fungi; phylum Ascomycota; class Sordariomycetes; order Hypocreales; family Clavicipitaceae; genus Claviceps; species Claviceps fusiformis. The sequence continues at coordinate 3,082 of AFRA01000913.1, forward strand.
ACTTTAAAATAAAATACCTTACTAACTTTATATTTTTTATTAAAGTTTTTATAAAACTTTTTAAAATCCTTTCTACTTAAGTAATATACTTATAAAGGTTTTAGCTAGTTTTACTAACTATTAATAAAATTTATATATATTTACTTCTCTTTAGGTATTAGTATTACCCTTTAGTTATAATAAATATTATACTTATTAATAAGTTTATTAAGTTTTTCTATAGCTATTAGGTTAAGATTTATAATTTTAATACTAAATTTATTTATAATAAATAAAATATTATTCAGGTATATAATATTATATAAAGGGACACTACTATTAACTACCTTAAGGTTAAGGTTATTAGCTATATTTTTAGTATTTTTCTTTATTTTAAAGGGAAAAATGTCCTTTAGTATTACTAGCTTTTTATAGCTTAGTAGGATATTAATATTATAATTATAAAAAGTAAAGAAGTCCTTAATATTATTTCTAGTAAAGTGAAAGTTTATAAAGTTTAAACTTTAAAGGTTTTTTAGTCTTTAGTTAGGCTTAATATAAATTAAAAGGTTTATAAAGTTATAAATTAATAAGCATTTTACTTACCTATAATTTATAATACTATTAAAAATTTAGTAGTTCTTTGAAATAAAGTAATAAATGCCTATAGCCTTATATATTATATAGTTCTTCTAGAAAACTAGCATAAATTCTAAGCTATATAGCAGTATAGTAATATAGTATATTATAATAACCTTTCTAGTTAAAACTATATTAATAAGGTAGAAAATATAGCTAGGTATAGTTATATTATATATAGATTAGAAAATAACCCTAGGGTTAATAAAGTTAATTTTAATGCTATAATTATATATAAAATTTATTCTAGTTAATAATTTTAATATAAGCTTTTTTATTACATTAATAGTTATAGTAAAGTAACTAAATACTAATTTTTTTTTAGCTTTACCCTTAATATAAAAGTTAAAAATAGTAGTTTTTATAATATAAAAGGAGAAATTTATATTATTTATAGGTTTAGGCTTTTAGGTTCCTTATTAAATATTATAACTATTTTATTAAAGCTACTTTTTATTAACTAATATTAATAAAATCCTTATATTAAAGTAGATTTTATAGTTCTACCCTTAGTTATTAAAGTAAAGGTTTACTTTAAAATAAATAATTACTTTTCTTTTCCTAGTAATTTTTAATTAATATAGCTTTATTATTACTTTAATAACTTAGCTATTAGTTAGTTTTTTCAATACTATAATCTTTTTATAATATATATTAAAAGAGAGGGTAAGCTCCTTAGCATAAAAAGTATTTATAAAATTAGATTTATTTTTCTTTAAATTACTCTTAATAATACCTTCCTTAACTATATAGTATTTTAAAGATATAAGGTAGAACTCTTTAGCTTCTATATTAAAGTTATTTACTATTACTATATAGTTTATACTATTACCTTCTTTAGGTACTTATTTCTTATAAAATTATAGTTTATAACCTTTATAATTATACTAAAGGCACTTAAAGGAGTTATAGCGTTTAAGCTTAGTTTTCTCTTATTACTTAAAGGGATTTACCTTTTTAATATTAAAAGTAGCTATTAATATATTCCCTTTAGGTTCTTTAGGGGACTATTATAAAGCCCTTTTATAACCCTTATAAAAGTAATTATAATTAAGTTAAAAAGGGTGTAAGTAGCCTTAAGGCTAGTAATTCCTATTATTATACCTAATATTAAAATTATAATATTATTTATAGCTTTATAAGTATTAGTAGTAACTACCCTATTAATATTAGGGTAAGCTATAACTACTACTATAATAGCTATTATAGTAAGGCAGCTTATTTTAGTAAGCCTCTATAGTAAGGTAAGGGGTATTATTATTTATTAAATTTAGGTTCTTTATAAGGAGGTAGGTAAAGGCTTAAACCTTACTTCTCTTAATTCTATAGTAGGTTTTATTATTTAAAATAAAGTCCTTAAGGTTATACCTTTTACTCTTTATTAGGTTAATATATATATTTTAATAGTTAGATTCTATTAGTTAAGGGTAAATTTATTAAAGCTTTATATAAAGCTTATAATAAAGATAGGTAAAAAGCTAAAGATTAGTAAATTTCCTATTAGCTTTAATATAAAAGAAAACCTTTACTATAAATTCCTATAAGAATATCTTAAATAATATATTATCCCTAGTAAATTTAGCTTAGTTAAGCTAAGTAATAGTATTTTAAATTTTAACGCTAAATTCTTTCTTAACTATAGTAAATATTAATTTAAAATTATAGAATATTATAGCTCTTTCTATATTATTAAGATACTAATAGTACTATATATAGGTAGCTTTATAAGAAAAATACTAAATTTAATATATAATTTATTCTTAGTAGTTAGGGCTAGCATAGCTATAGTAATCCCTAACTACTTAAATCTAAAGGTCTATATTTATAAAGATAGTGGATTTGCTTTTATATTTAATAGCCTTATTATTAATATTATTTAGATTTATTTTAAGGTTAAAGTATTTAATATTATTAAGTTTCTAAGAAGGTTTTACTAAATAGTTTATTATTTTTAGAGCTTAGGTAGCTAGATTATTATAGGGGTTCTTATTTTTAGGTTACTATTTTATAAGTATAAATAATAGTCTTTAAGTATATATAGCATTCCTAAGGGGTAGCTTATTATAAAGTAAAGAGTTATATAAAGTCTTATAAAACTCCCTATTAACTAGGTGCTTCTTAAGCTAAGAAGTTTTAGTATAAAAGGCATTAAGAGTTACTATATAGGCTAGTTATATTTATATACCTATTATTTTAAAAGATACTATAAAGCATTATATATTTAAGGTTAGAACCTATTCTAAGATTAATAAAGGGTATTAGGCTTACTTTATAGTTTACTAGTAGGATTTAGCTAGTTTAAAAGCCTTTAGTATAGCTATTATATAAGTTACTGCTTTATTAATTTTCTTTATACTATTATAGTAAATCTTACTAAGGATAGACTCTTATTAGTTATATATATTAGTAAGAAACTACTAGAATTTATTATATATATTAGGCTTATACTATTATCCCTAAAATCCTATTACTTATAAAAAAGGTATATATTCTTTCTAACTATTAAGTAAGTAAAAAGTTACCTTATTTTAGTTAATTTCTATAGAATTTAACAAGGTTTCTAAAAAGGGATTTAGTATACTAAAAGTTAAATAAAAGTAGATTCTTATTTCTAGAATAGTTTCCTAATAAAAGCTAATATTAATATAGTCCCCTTTTTATAAAAAAGTATAGTTCTCCTTAGTATAAAATAAAATATTTAGAGTCTTTAATAGTCCCTTAATTCTTATACTTACTATATCTTCTATTAATTTATCTTTAGAAACGTTATATATACCTATATTATAAGTATTTTATATATATTTTAGACTATTCTTTAGTATTATTATTTTATTTCCTAATACTAGATTTACTTATTTAAAGAGGTGTTTTAGCTTAGCTTTATAAATAATACTTTTTATTAATTTCTACTTTATATTAATTATAGTAAAATCTATAGAGTTTTAATAAATAAGTTTTTTAATAGCTAGGGGCTTTAAGTAAATCTAAAGGTTATTATTAATATATTAATATTTAGTAAGAGTTTAAAGGTTTTTAATATCTTTTTATAATAAAAGTAGTCTTTTTTTATTTTTAAGGTTAAAGAAGTTTTAATAAAAAGCTTAAAAGTAGTAAATTTACTATAGTTAGTTTTTAGTAATAAAGCTAGTAATTAAAGAATTTAGGCTAATAAATAAACATTACTAGAATTCTTCTATTATTAACATAAGGTTTATAGTTTTTATTATTAGCTTTTATATAGTAAATAGGTATAGAAAAGAAATAGTAATTACTACTACTTATTATATACTAGATATTATATATAAATAGGGGTACTTATATAATAGGTGTAGTATATTATAAAGTTATAAGAAGAAGGAACACTTAAGTTATAGGTAGGTAATTAAGTGTATGTATAGTTAAAGTTGTTCTCTCTAGCTATGTGTGGCGGAACCCTCCTTTTGTAAGGTGGGTTCTGCCTCTGGGAACGGACCGTAACAGTTTTAAATTCTTTCTATATTATTAAATTACTTAGTATATTATCTTTATATTTCTTCTCTTTAATACCTCTCTTTTTAATAAATCCTTTATAGAAACTAATAAAATCTCCCTTAAAATACCTATTATTATAAAAAGTAATAAAGGACTGCTTTAGTAGCTTATCAACTAGAAAGGTAATAGAATACTTTTTTAGTTAGCTTTATAGCTTTTAGCTAGTTTTTCTTAGCCTTTTAGCTTATAAGTAAGGTACTATTGTTTTATAGTTTTTAGTAAGAGAAAAATGCTTTATTAAGTAATTTAAACCTTAGTAAGAAGGTTTAGAGGTCTCTCTACCCTTTATAATTACCTTATAATTATTATATAGCTTTCTCTCTTTTTTTTCTTTTACTATACTTAAGGTATAGTTAGGTACTTTAGTATATATATAAGGCTTTATAATAGTGCTATAGAACTTTACTACACTATTTAGTATCTTTATTATATATATTTTACTATGAATATTAAAAAGCCTATAAAGGCTATATTAACTACTTATTTTATATTAAATATAAACTTTTAACTATAATAGTAATTAATAGGTTAGTGCTATATTAGGCCTATTTTAGATATAGAAAGTATTAGTAATTTATTATCTTATAAGGTATTTTTAAGCTTTATTAGTAGCTTTATAAAAAACTATAGCTTTTTTAGTAATTAAAAAGCTTAAAGGTAATTTATTTATTAGGTATAGGTATATACTAAATATAAATAAGGTAAAAATAAAGCTATTAGGCCTAATAGAGTTATTAACTACTTTAATAGCTATTTAAAGGCATTATAAAAAGGTAAGAATATAATTAACCTTACTTTTAATAATATTATATACTTTTCTTAGTAAAGTATAATACCTTTTAATCTTATTAATACTTTAATAAGCCTTATAAAGACTTTATTTATATTAATAGCTAGAAAGTATACTAAATACTTAAATTTAGTAAATATAAAGTTCTTTTTAATATTATAAATAATTTAATTAAGTAAGTTAAAATATATGTTAATTTAATATTCTTTAAAAGCATTTTATATACCATATGTTACGGTCCATTCCCAGGGGCGGAACCCACCTCACAAAAGGAGGGTTCCGCCGCGCATAGCTAGAGAAGAACAACTTCAACCATACATACACTTAATTACCTACCTATGACTTGAGTGTTCCTTCTTCTTATAACTTCATAATGTACCACACCTATTTGTATGAGTACCCCTATTTACGTGTAACATCTAGCACGTAACAAGTGGTAGCACATAATAAGTGGTAGTAATTACTATTTCTTTTATATACCTATTTGCTGTGTAAGAGCTAATAATAAAAACTATAAACCTTATATTAATAATAGGAGAAAACCAGTAAAGTCTACCTATTAGCCTAAATTCTCTAATTACTAGCTTTATTACTAAAAACTAACTATAGTAAATTTACTATTTTTAGGCTTTCTACTAAGACTTCCCTAACTTTAAGAATAGGAAGAGACTGCTTCTATTATAAAAAGACATTAAAAACCTTTAAACTCTTGCTAAATATTAATATATTAATAGCAACCTCTAGATTTACCTAAAGCCCCTAGCTATTAAAAGACCTATTTACTAAAACCCTATAGATTTTACTATAGTTAATATAAAGTAGAAATTAATAAAAGGCATTATCTATAAAGCTAAGCTAGAACACCTCTTTAAATAAGTAAACCTAGTATTAGAAAATAAAACTATAACGCTAAAGAATAGTCTAAAATATATAGAAAACACCTATAATATAGGTATATATAATATTTCTAAAGATAAGTTAATAGAAAATATAGTAAGTGTAGGAATTTAGGGACTACTAGAGACCCTAAATATTTTATCTTATACTAAGGAAAACTACGCTTTCTTATAGGAAAGAGACTATATTAATGCTAGCTCTTATTAGGAAACTATCCTAGAAATAAGAATCCACCCTTATCTAACTTTTAGTATACTAAATCCCCCTTTAGGAACCTTATTAAATCCTATAGAAATTAACTAAAATAAGGCAATTTCCTACTTGCTTAGTAGTTAGGAAGAATATATACCTCCTTTATAGGTAATAGGATCCTAGGGATAATAATGTAAGCCTAATATATATAATAAATTCTAATAATTTCTTACTAATATACATAACTAGCAAGAGTTCATTCTTAGTAAAATCTATTATAATAGCGCAAAGGAAATTAATAAAGCAATAACCTATATAATAGCTATACTAAAGGCTTCTAAACTAACTAAATCCTACTAATAAACTATAAAGTAAGCCTAACACCCTTTATTAACCTTAGAATAGGTTCTAACCTTAAATACGCAACGCCTTATAGTATCTTTTAGAATAATAGGCGTATAAACACAACTAGCCTATACAGCAACTCTTAACACCCTTTACACTAAAACTTTTTAGCTTTAGGGGCACTTAGTTAATAGAGAGTTCTATAAGACTTTATATAACCCCCTACTTTATAATAAGCTACCCCTTAAGAACACTATATACACTTAAGGACTATTATTTATACTTATAGAATAGCAACCTAAAGATAAGAACCCCTATAATAATCTAGCTACCTAAGCCCTAAAGATAATAAACTATTTAGTAGAACCTTCCTAGAAACTTAGCAATATTAAATACCTTAACCCTAAAATAAATCTAAATAATATTAATAGTAAGGCTATTAAATATAAAGGTAAATCTACTATTTTTATAAATATAAACCTTTAGATTTAAGTAGTTAGGGATTACTATAGCTATACTAGCCCTAATTACTAAGAATAAATTACACACTAAGTTTAGTATCTTTTCTATAGAGCTACCTATATATAGTACTACTAGCATCTTAACAATATAAAAAGAGCTATAATATTCTATAATCTTAAGTTAATATTCGCTATAGTTAAGAAAGAATTTAGCATTAAAATTTAAAATGCTATTACCTAGCTTAACTAAGCTAAATTTACTAGGGATAATATATTATTTAAGATATTCTTATAGGAATTTATAGCAAAGGTTTTCTTCTATACTAGGGCTAATAAGGAATCTACTAACCTTTAGCTTCTTATTTATCTTTACTATAAGCTTTATATAAAGCTTTAGTAAATCTACCCCTAACTAGTAGAATCTAACTACTAAAATATATATATTAACCTAATAAAGGGTAAAAGGCGCAACCTTAAAAACTTTATTCTAGGTAATAAAACCTACTATAGAATAAAGAAAAGTAAGGTTTAAGCCTCTACTTACCTCCTTATAAAGGACCTAGATTTAATAAATAATAATACCCCTTACCCTACTATAGAGGCTTACTAAAATAGGCTACCTTATTATAATAGCTATTATAGTAGTAGTTATAGCCTGCCCTAATACTAATAGAGCAGTTACTACTAATACTTATAAAGCTATAAATAATATTATAATTTTAGTAATAGGTATAATAGTAGAAACTACTAGCCTTAGGGCTACTTATACCCTTTTTAACTTAATTATAATTACTCCTATAAGGGTTATAAAGGGGCCTTATAGTAGTTCTTTAAGGAACCTAAAGGGAACGCACTAATAGCTACTTTTAATACTAAGGAGGTAGACCCCTCTAGGTAATAGAAGGAAACTAAGCCTAGACACTATAACTCCTTTAAGCGCCCTTAGTATAATTATAAAGGTTATAAACTATAATTCTATAAAACATAGGCGCCTAAGGAGGGCAATAGTATAAACTATATAGTTATAGTAAATAACTTTAATATAGAAGCTAAGGAGTCCTACCTTATATCCTTAAAATACTATATAGTTAAGAAAGGTTTTATTAAAAGTAACTTAAATAAAGATAAATTTAACTTTATAGACACTTTCTACACTAAGGAGCCTACACTCCCCCTTAATATATACTATAAAAAGATTATAGCATTTAAAGGACTAACTAATAGCAAGGTTATTAAGGCAGTAGTAAGGCTATATTAATTAGAAATTACTAGAAAAAAAAGGCAACTACCTATCTTAAAGTAAACCTTTACTTTAATAACTAAGGGTAGGACTATAAAATCTACCTTAATATAAGGACTTTATTAATACTAGTAAATAAGGAGTAGCTTTAGTAGAATAGTTATAATATTTAATAGAGAACTTAAAAGCCTAAACCTATAAATAGTATAAATTCCTTCTTTTACATTATAAAAACCACTACCTTTAACTTTTATATAAAGGGTAAAGCTAAAGAAAAATTAGTATCTAGTCACTTTACTATAACCACTAATGTAATAAAGAAGCTTACACTAAAATTATTAATTAGCATAAATTTTATACATAATTACAGCATTAAAATCAACTTTATTAACCCTAGGGTTGTTTTCTAATCTATATATAATATAACTATACCTAGCTATATTTTCCGCCCTAGTAATATAGTCCTAACTAGAAGGGTTATTATAACGCATTATATTACTATACTGCTATATAGCTTAGAATTTATGCTGGTTTTTTATTAAGACTATATAATATATAAGGCTATAGGCGTTTATTACTTTATTTTAAAGAACCGCTAGATTTTTAATAATATTATAGATTATAGGCAGGTAAAATACTTACTAATCTATAACTTTATATACCTCTTAATTTATATTAAGCCTAACTAAAGACTAGGAAACCTTTAAGGTCTAAACTCTATAGACTCTTACTTTACTATAAATAATATTAAGGATTTCTCTACCTTCTATAGTTATAATATTAATATCCTATTAAGCTATAAGGAGCTAGTAACGCTAAAGGATATCTTTTCCTCTAAGATAAAGAAAAATACTAAGAATATAGCTAATAACCTTAACCCTAAGGTAATTAATAATAGCGTTCCCTTATATAGCATTATATACCTAAATAACGTTTTATTTATTATAAATAAATTTAGCATTAAAATTATAAATCTTAACCTAATAGCCATAGAAAAACTTATTAAACTTACTAATATATATAATATTTACTATAACTAAAGGGTAGTGTTAATGCCTAAGGAGGAATAAATATATATTAATTTTATTAATAATTAGTAAAATTAGCTAAAACCCTTATAAGTATACTAACTAAGTAGAAAGGATTTTAAGAAGTTCTATAAAATCTTTAATAAGAAGTATAAAGCTAGTAAGGTATCCTACCTTAGGGTAGAAGAAAAGGCACTATACCTATACCTAGGTTTCCTTATATAGTATAACACTAAAAAAGAATATAAAGGAAAAGTAGTAATTAATATAAAACCTATAAATAGCATTACTATTCTAAATATATACCCTTTGCTTAACTAAGGGGATATTATAGAGAATGCCTATAGAAAGTATTAGATATCCCTCTTAGATGCCTCTAGTTTCTTTAACTAGCTCTTAGTGTAGCGTAAGCACTATAATAGAATAGCAATTATCTCTAAGAGAGAAATTAAAGTATTCTATATTATAATATAAGGATATAAGAATTCCCTAGTATATACTTAGCGCTTTATAAATAAGTAATTCTATAAGCACTAAGCCTTTATATAAGTATATATTAATAATATTATAATTTTCTCTAATACTCTTAAAAAGCACCTAGCCTACCTTAAAATTATATTTAAAATCCTTAAAAAGTGCTACCTATATATAGTAGCTAAGAAGTTATTTATTAGCTATCTATTAATTTAGCTCTTAGGTTTTATTATAAATATAAAGGGTATTACTAACACTAATGACTGAGTTAAGGCATTTAAGAACCTCTAAATACCTACTACGCTCTTAAGTCTTAAAACCTTTATTAAAATAACTAGTTTTCTCTATATAAGGGTCCCCTAGTTTAATTTATATATTAAACCCTTATAGAATAGGAAAACTAGAATACTTTAGGACCTTTATAAGAAAAACAAACTCCCTATTAGGTTATCTAAGTAGGTATAGAAATATATAGCCTAATAGGTAAGTTTTATACCCTTAAAGTAAGAAATTATATCTTTTAAAGCAATTTAGGAACTCTTATATACTAAGATTCTACTCTAATACTATAACCCTAAAAGGCCCCTCTTCTTTAAGGTTAATATATATAAAGAGGGTTTTAGCTTATATACTTTCTAATTAGTAGTTAATTAAGATAGCACTAGTATTCCTAGAAAGGATATTAATAGTAATAAACTATACCCTATCTTATTTCTCTCCTAGCTAACCTTAGCTATTAAGAAGAGATATAGCTTAATAGAGGTAGAGGTAGCTATAATTATATAGGGGATAAGGAAACTAAGGAAAATAGCCTAATCTAATATATTAGCTGTAAATATTATTACTAATTACTTACTAGCAAAAGGAAGTATTAAGCATACCTCTCTTATAATAATAAATCTTAATAAAGCTAACCTTAAGCTTACTAAAGTTACTAATTATCTCTTATAATTTAAAATCTATATTATCTATATCCCTAGTACTTTAAATATAATACCTAACACACTCTCTTATTTGCTAGTTAACGTTAGCTATAGGGAAGTAGCTAACTATAGCGGCTTTAATAAACTTAATGCTTATATATATTTTAGAGAGGAATCTATAGCCTTTACTATTATAGATAAAGATTTAAAGAATTCTATAATAGTAGGGTATTAGTATAATATAAAGTATAGCTAAATTATTAAGGGTATTACTATATATAAAGAGAGGTAATGCTAAGCTAATTAGAACTAACTATAAATTCCCCTATATAGCTAGGACCTCTAAGACAATAGGCTCCTTTATTACTATAATTTAGAAGAATTACACTAACTCTATATCCCTTAAAACTATATAAAGGCCTTCCTCTAGTTAACTTATAATAATACTTACTATTTTAGAATAGGGAGGATAGCTAAAGAGCTTTCTATAGTCTGCTTCCTATATATAAGTAGCTAAATACATACCTATATAGCACACTACAATATCTATAAAGAAAATACAGTCCTTTAATCTTAAGCCCTAGGGGAAATAAAACCCCTTTAAATAAAGCCTATGCCTTTCTATAGTATCTTATTAAATTTTATTATAAATATACTAGAAGTTAGCTTAGAAAATATAATATAGGCAGTGGAAGGATTCACTACTTATAACTTACTTTACCTAGTTAACTACCTCTTTAGTAAAAAAATAATTCTTATTCTAGGCTATAAGAAGTATTTAGTGAAAATCTAGGCTAAACTTTTACTAAAGGGACTCTACCTTACTAACTAGGGACTACTATAAGAAATTATTAATAATAAGGACCTTAAGTTTATTTCTAACCTTTAAACTATACTCTTCTATAAGCTGGGAGTAAAATTCCTTATAATAGTAGTGTATTACCTATAAACTAACAGCATAGCTAAGCATAAAAATTAGACTATAATTATTATAGTATAATATTACACTATAACTAATCTAAATATCCCCTAGCCCTTAATACTTCTAACGCTTTAACACTACCTTAATAACATAGCTATAGCCTTAATTAACTAATTACCTAATAAACTTATACTTAGTTATAAGCTACTTATAGTAATAAACCTTCTCTTAAATCTAAATAAATCTATTATAAACCCTAAAGATACTAACCTATTAGTGCTTTAGAAGTTATACTAAAGGGAAGCTAAGTATACTATTATAATAATAGCTATGCTTATAAAAATTAAATATAACTCTTAGCATAATTTAGTGGATATTAATATAGGGGATATAATATACCTTAGGCAATACTTAAAATATAAGCTCTTAGGTAAGCCTAAGAAGAAATAGTCTCTTTAGTTTACTAAACTATATAGAGTTTAAAAGTAAATCTCTCCTTTCTTTTTCTACCTTAATTTCCTACTAACTTTAAAGATTTATTTAGTAGTTTCTATAGCTTATATCTAAAAACTATAGTAAGGTAAAAACCCTTTTAAAAGAGTTAAGCCTATACTACTACTAATAAACTTAACTAAATTAGGAAAAGCAAACCACTAAAAAATTAAAAGGATTTAAAAATATTATATATAATTTTTTTAAAAAAAAGGTAGAAAGCCTTATATTAATTTCTTAATTTACTAAAAAAATACTTTACTAAAGATAATTAATAGATTTTTAAGGAAGATATATATATTAACACTATAGAAATAGTTAATAAGTACCTTACTATAAATACTATTAATTAGGATAAGGAATACTATAAGAAAGGTCTTATAGTACCTTCTAATTAATAAACATTTTAAGTTATACTAGCCTAGCGTTTAATTTTATAAATATATATAGGGAATTCCCTATTAATAGAAAATATTAATTATTTCCTAACTCCTAGTACACTATAAGAGCTTACCTTAAGCTTACTTCTATAAAAGCCCTATTAAAGTATATAAAATCCTTTATTTCCTATACTTATTTACCTTCTTTTTTTACCTTTTTTTCTTTACTCTTTTATCCCTTTTTTCCTTAAAAATTTATATATTACTACCTTCTTTCCTTATATTAGTTAGCTAGGTTAATCTATAGCTTTTATTAGCTTATATAAATACACCGCTTAAACCTTAAACCTCCCTAAGCCTTTCTATAGTATATTAAATCTACTAGCTAAAGGTTATTAGCACTAATTTTACTAATTACTACACTAAACCCTAATAAAAGTTAAGGGTTAGGGTTAGGGTTAGGGTTAGGGTTAGGGTTAGGGTTAGGGTTAGGGTTAGGGTTAGGGTTAGGGTTAGGGTTAGGGTTAGGGGTTAGGGGTTAGGGGTTAGGGGTTAGGGGTTAGGGG
>AFRA01000914.1:0-15946 GCA_000223055.1 Claviceps fusiformis PRL 1980
TTTTTTGTATTTTTTTTTTTTTTTTTCCTTTTTTTAGTCTTCATCTCAATAAGTTGACGCCGTGTATGCGTTCCAGGGTGCATGCACATGTGCTTGGACGAGGGTTGATGCTCATTTGTTCAAGTTGGGTGTTTCTTTTTCTTTTCTTTCTTTTCTGTTTCTGTTTCATTTTTCTTCATTTTGTGACGGAACAAGGTGGCGGCACATCTGGCCGCCCAAACGGCAGCACAAGACCGTCGTGGCCGGGAGGTGGCTGAGATTCCCCCGCCCCCCCCTCCATCACGCCCAACCCCATATGTCGACGCTCCATGCGCCGCCTCCAAGGCCGATACAACAGCATGGACACAACGCCCACCAAGAGAAACAAGCCGCATATGCTCCCGCCGAGAATGTCAAAGTGGTCTCCCACGGCGGCGACGCCGTCCCACACGGGACCCTGGGGGTCCGCGACGTTCTGGACCAGCGAAAGGAGCTGGATGATGCCGATGAAGGCGGAGACGAGGACGGTGATGGCGCTGAGGATGATTTGGTAGTAGAGGAGGGCGATGGGGTCGCGGGAGAAGGCTTGGGAGGTGTAGAGGGCGAGCATGGAGGCGCCGTCGAGGGTGTCTAGGAGGCACATTGCTGCTGGGGAGGGGCCAATGGTCTTAGCGGGTTTTGAAGGGGATGTTTGGGGGGTTGGGTGGATGTATATGCACAGAATGGTGTGCATATAGATTGGAAGATAGGAAGGTGGGGATGAAGAAAGGACGGGCTTGAAAACGGACGGGAAACCAAAGGGGAGGGGTTTCAGAAAAGAACGGGAAAGAGCAACAACCCTGTGGTGGCATTCTCAACTTACAAGTGAACAGGATGGGGAATATCAGAATCAGCCAAATACTCGTCCCCCGGAGAGCCTGCAGACTCGAGATACCGAGGATGGCAACCTCGGAGGAGGTATCGAAGCCGAGGCCAAAGACCACCCCGAGGGGATACATTTTCCAGGGCCGGTCGACTGTCTTGAAGAGGACGCGGACGAGGCGGGTCATGATGCCGCCGGCGGGGGTCTCGTTCTGGACGTGGCTGGCTGTGGTGGCGGGGTCAGAAAGGGGCTGGGCGTGACGCGCGAGGGCCATTTCGGAGCGGAGGCGCTTGACGAGCGAGACGAGGATGTGGGTGTTTGCGAGGCAGAGGATGAGGAGGACGGTGGCGCTGATGGCGGTGCCGATGATGTTGCCTACGTGGGTGAATCCTGGGGGTTGTCAGGGCGAGGACTCGGAAGAGACGGCTTTGTGTTTCTCTTTGAGGTGTCTTGGTGTTGAAGATGGGTTGATAAGAGATGAAACAAGAAAAAAAAAAAAAAGAGTAAAAAGACAAGGGAAAAAAAAAACTATATTCAGATGTAGAGACGCAGTCAAGGTATAATTTGCATGACAATTATTACAGTACAATCATGATGCTTCACGTTAACGTGGAAAATGAAACTGTTTTTCGCACAAGAATAGAAAAAGAGGGAGCAAAACACAAAAAAAAAGCTATAGTAACAAACCCCAGGGGGGGAAAAAAATAGTAAAAACAACATCATTCAAGAACCCACCATCAAATCTCTCTCGCAGCGCACCACTCGTCGCCGCCACAACAATACACGTCACAAGCACAATGGTCGAATGGCCGAGAGAAAAGTACGTCCCGACAGTAGCAGTTCGCTGGCCCAGACTGACGAGCCGGCGCGTCATGAGGTCAATGGCGGAGATGTGGTCCGCGTCGAGGGCATGGCGGAGGCCGAGGCTGTAGGAGAGGGCGGCGGGGGAGATGAGCGAGGGGTGGAAGCGGAGGATGATGGCGACGGCGGTCCAGACGAGGAGGTTGAGGAGGAGGAGGAGGGATATGACGGCGATGGATTGGGGAGGGAGGCCTTTGATGCGGGGGAGGACGAATTGCATGATGGGCGTGGTTTTTGAGGGGGGGATGGAGATGGGAAGAGGAGGGATGGAGAGTTGAGAGTCGACGAGATGGGATGAGAGGGGATGAGACCGGGTGATTTGGATTTTCAGATACGGCGTGCATATAATTACATGCGGAACTATTTGGGCCCATATATGCTTCACGATGAATTGCTTGTCTGTATGGATACTCAGTCGGACTGGCTGTATTTTTTTTTTTTTTTTTTTTTTTTTTTTTCCCTTCTGTTCATTCATGTTGCTTCCATGTCAAAAGCGAGTGCGAAGCCGCGGGCGATTGTGGATCCAAGATGGCACGGCACAGGAGCTCCACGAACATCTGGTCTGGGCGGGGGAAAATAAAACAAGCCTCGAAAAAGTTGCATCACCAGGTCTGACACGGCACCTTTTTCTCTTTTTTTCCACAACTAGACGGGGCAAAAAGAAAAGGAAAGGAAAGGAAAGGAAAGGAAAAGAAAAACAAAAACAAAAACAAAAACAAAAAGAAGGGAAAGATTAAGAGAAAAAAAAGATTAAGAAAAGAAAAAGAAAAAAAGACAAAATGCCCGAATCATCATCCCCCTCATCAAGAACCGCCCAGGTCGAATCCCTCATGCACACCCTGCGCGCCAAATCCCCCATCTACGGCCTCATCCTCGCAGACATGCACCTCGTCGACGTCCATGCCGGGTCCGTCACGCTCCGCATCCGCCTCACGCCGACCCATCTCAACAGCAAGGGCGGCTTGCACGGCGCCGTCAGCGCCACCATGGTCGACTTTGTCACGGGCTTGGCCATTTGCGCGCACGACCTGCGCGAGACGACGGGCGCGTCGGTGGACATGCATCTCAGTTTTCTGGCCACGGCGCGGGTGGACGACGTGCTCGTGGTGAGGGCGACGGCGGAGCGCGTGGGCGGCAATCTGGCTTTTGTGACGGTCCGGATCAACAAGATTGTGGGGGAGGGGACGAAGGCGACGGAATTGACGAAATTGACGAAATCAACGGAATCAACGGAATCAACGGAATCGACGGAATCAACGGAGGGGGTTGTCGAGAAGCCGGTTACGTTGGCGCAGCATACCAAGTTTGTGAGGGGGACGGGGAGGGCTGTGGAGGGGGGTGTGGAGGGGGGATCATGTATTTTTTTTTTTTTTTTTTTTTTTATTATTCCTCTTCTTTTGCGGCTGAATTTCTATCGTTGCCTTTTATTTTTCTCCAAAATACACCATATATGAGGATCGCGGGGCCCGGGAGGGCATATCGACGGGGCAGGACAGAGAGAGGGAGGGGGCATTGGGCTCTAAGACGACTTTGAAAAGAAAAAATAAAGAAGAATAAAATAGAATTAAATACAAGAAAGAAGGAGTGAAGAGAAGAGAAGAGAAGAGAAAAGACTGTACTTCTTCATAGAACTGCTCTGCGGTTCGCAGCTTCACGTAGCGGCCTGCGTGTCTACTCTTGAGAAATGTTGAGGGCTCCAGTTTTGATTGGTGGGGCGGCTGACCAAAACATTGGAAACGCTCACCATCCATGAACCTGCATCATCACCTTCATTGTTACCACCATTCTGGCATCAACATCATCAGCACCATCAGCACCATCAGCACCATCAGCACCAAATCATGTCCGTCGGCAAATATCCAACGCCCCTCCCCCCCACGTAGAGTCCCACGTAGTGGCTGCAGCACTCTCATTTCAATCTTCAAGCCATCCTTCTGCCCCATCATGTCTGCCGATGCTCCCGAGCAGCAATCTCGCATTCATGTCTCGGCATGCGAGGCCCAGCGTCTGATTGTCGACATCCTCAGGGGAAACCGTGTCCCAGCAGACCATGCCGACATTGTGGCCAGGTGCCTGATTGCCGCCGACCTGCGCGGCGTCGACACCCACGGCATCAACCGCATCCCCTCGTACATGGAGAGAATCAGGCAAGGCGTGCTGGATCCCGCCGCGCAGCCGCAGCTTCGCCAAGTCACGCCGGCCGTCGCCCAGGTCGATGGCCGAAACGGCTTCGGCTTCGTCGCCACCCGCCTCGCCATGGCGGCCGCCATTGCCTCGGCCAAGACGTACGGCATCGGCATGGCCAGCGTGAAGCACTCGAACCACTTTGGCATGTCGGCCTGGGTGGTCCAGCAGGCGCTCGACGCCGACATGATGAGCCTCGTCTTCACCAACTCCAGCCCCGCGCTGCCCCCCCACGGAGGCAGGGCCAGGCTGCTGGGCGTGTCGCCCATTGCGTGCGGAGCCCCCGGCCGGGGCGCCATGCCCAACTTCATCCTCGACATGGCGCCCTCGGTGGCGGCTCGCGGCAAGATCTACAAGGCCCAGCGTCGGCGCGAAAGGATTCCCCTGGGCTGGGCGCTCGACGCCGACGGCCGTCCGACCGACGACCCGGAGGCTGCTCTGGCCGGCGTCATGCTGCCGATGGGCGGGCCCAAGGGCTCCGCCTTGTCCATCATGATGGACGTCTTCTCGGGCGTGCTCTCCGGGTCAGCATTCGCGGGCCACGTCACGGGGCCGTACGATGCGTCCGCACCGGCCGATGTGGGCCACTTCGTCGTCGCCATCCAACCCGATCTGTTTATGGATCTGGACGTCTTCCGGGATCGAATGGAGCATCTGTACGAGCGGGTGGTTGGCGCAGAAAGGGCCGCCGGCGTGGACAGGATCTACTTCCCCGGCGAGATGGAGCAGCTCACCGAGCAAGAACGAGCCAGGACGGGCATTCCGCTGGTGCAGGCCGAGATCGATGCGCTGAATGCCGAAGCGGAGCGTGTGTCGGCAAAGACGCTGGTGGTGGGCAAAGACGCTTGACCGGGAGGGAAGTGCTGACGATGCTGAAACCAAAGAGGAAATGAGAAAATGAAGGGGAAAGAGGTGTTTCGGTTGAAGTCGAAATGGCTGGAGCACACGACGACTGGGCCGAGTCACGAGGGACGACAGACGTGTCACATGGGATATGCCTGTGCATGGGAAAGGCGAAAACGCCGTACATGCTGTGTAGGGGCGGGCAGACTCTAAACCTTGAGGTATCAAGTGATGCATGTCAAAGGAACCACGACTTCATACATGTCGTAGGTTGTGAGCCATTTCCAGCGTCGGCTTCTTGTTGCCACTGCGCATGTGTTTGTCGCCGTTGTTGTTGTTGTTGTTGCTGTTGTGGCGAGCTGTTACTTTTTTTTTTTTTACTTTTTTTTTTTTCCTTCCCTTCCCCTTCCCTTCCCTTCCCGTTCATACATCTTGGGCCGCAGACAAGTCTTGTACATGCATATACACACATGTGTACATGCAAACGTCCCTACACATCCGCCTGTCCAACTCTCCAGAACCACGGCCCACGACCTCCCCTTCCCAGGAAACAATCAGTAGCCTTTGGCCTGTCGCCTGCTCTATCAAGGACGTTTCCTCCCACGGTTTATCCCGCGCCAGGCGTTCCATATAAACATGCTGTGGGGTCGTAGGTGATCCTGATGCCGAACCTCTCACACAAATGATATGGCCAAGAGGTCGGGAAGTACCGTGGCTAAGCCCACAGTATGCTAAATACACATGTTCGTACTCGATAAAGCCCATGAACCCAATCTGCAGTGCCGTGCCGTGCATTTGCGCGAAATATTGTCACTTGTCGCGCGCGTTTTTGAGTCGGCAATGCCAGCCGTTTTTTTTTTTTTTCTTTTTCTTGACTCCCCAGGCCGGTTCATTAGGCAAAACACGGACTTTGTTGTACGGTGGGGACATGTCGCGTGTTGACTGGATTCGTCTATTTTTATTGTTTTGGTATTTTCTTCTTCTCCAAGAGTTGCTGGCTGTCCCGGGTGCTGCCAAAGGACAACGCATGGTTCGTCTGCTGTGGAGCTTTCCTCGTCGAGAACGAAATTCTCACGATGCAGTCGCGGGGGGATATTATTCGTCGCATTCCCTATTATTATTGTTATTGTTATTGTTATTGTTATTGTTATTGCCTCCTTTTTCCCTTTTTCCCTTTTTCCCTTTTTCCCTTTTTTCCTTTTCTTTTTTTCTTCTTTTTCTTTCCTTCCTTCATCTCTATTTTTCCCTTGTTCTTTATTTTCCCCTTATTCTCTATTTTTTTTTCTTTTTCCTATGTCTTGTTTCTTTTTTCTTTCTTTTCCCACCCGGACCGGGCTGCCGTCGGAACGACGTGCCGAATGGGGATCTACACCACCGCCAAGCTGAAACAGGACGGTTGTCAGGTCCTTCAATGTCTTTCATGTCAAATGGTCTTTGATGCTTTGATGTCTTTCTTACGACTGTTTGAGGGCGGGCACGACGGGCACGACGGACCAGACTAGGCTGGTGCGGGAAAGGGGAAGGGAAAGGGGATGATCGCCGAGTCGTGCCAAACGGGCCAAGGGCCCAGACGTCGTCCATGCAACAAGCCGTGTCGCGCATGTCCGGGGTCGATGTCGCGGTTGATGTCGGGATCGGGGCAGAATGGGCGGGCATGGGGAACTATGTCGTCAAAGATGCAAGATGCTGTCCGGGGGTATGCGGCATCATGTTTACTGCGTTGTTTTTTTTGTTGTTTTTCTGTTTTCGTTGTTTTTGTTGTTTTCAATTGATTGCGAAATCCCCCTTTGATATTTTTAAAACGGTCCCTTTTTGTTGGTTATTTCCTCGTTTGGTTTCCACGCTGGGTCCATTCTGGCTAAATCGTCAACCGGCCTCGTCTTGAAACGCGTAGTCCCAGGCACCAGCACAGATCCACCGTGCCAATTCGCCAACATGTCCAATCGAGATTGGCGCGGACGGAGCACCTCATCCTTCTCTCATGCCTCTGACCCCTCTGATCCCTCTGATACCCCGCGACATGTCCGGTCCCTGACGAGCGGCAAACGACTCGGCCCAGTTTGGCGAGGTGCCTTGTCCCAGCTAATGAAAACGAAAGGACTGGAACGCGCTCCTACACTAAGGGGTGGAATCGATATATAGCACTTACATTTCCCCAGAGCCTCTAGTTTATGACTTGATTTTTCCTTCATTGTTATTTTTTTCATTCTTTTTTTTTTTTGAGGCGACGTTAAAAGCAGGTCTAGGCACTTCTCTACCCACTCGTTTTCTTTCTCTGTATCTCTTTGTTTATTTGTTTATTTTTTTCTTCCTTCTTTTTTCTGTTTATTCTTATCTTCTTGCCCCCTCTCATTCATTCAACACTTTCATTCTTTTTTTCCGACAAAACTCCTCCGTTTTCACCATGAGGTTCTTCTCCCTCGCATGGATCGGCGTCGCCGCCTCGGCCGCTCTGTGTTCGCCCGCCGGCTCGCCTCCGGATTCGCTCGCCCACCGGTCCAGCCTCCCCAGCTCCTTCTCCTGGACATCCTCCCAGCCTTACATCTGGCCCAAGGACAAGGCCCGCGGCGACTACGGCATCAAGGACCCGTCCGTCATCTTCCACGACGGCAAGTATCACGTCTTCGCCAGCACGGCCAAGAAGGCCGGCTACAGCCTCGTCTACCTCAGCTTCGCCGACTGGTCCGAGGCCGAGTCGGCCACCTTCCACTACCTCGACATGACGCCCATCGGAAAGGGCTACCGTGCCGCTCCCCAGATCTTCTACCACTCGAAGCAGAAGATCTGGTACCTCGTCTACCAGGCCCACGGCGCCTCCTTCTCGACCAACAGCGACATCACCAACCCGGACGGGTGGACCGCCCCTCAGTCCTTCTACACCTCGACGCCCGCTTCCATCCAGAGCCGCATGGGCCGGGGCCAATGGGTCGACATGTGGACCATCTGCGAGTCCGAACTCTGCCACATGTTCTCCTCCGACGACGCCGGCAACCTGTACCGCGCCCAGACCTCGGCCTCCGACTTCCCCAAGGGCTTCGGCCAGCCCACCGTCGTCATGCACGAGTCCAACATGTGGAAGCTCTACGAGGCCAGCTGCGTCTACAACGTCGGCGGCGGCTCCTACCTCCTCATCGTCGAGGCCGCCGGCAACGACGGCTGGCGATACTTCCGATCCTGGACCTCCAACAGCCTGTCCGGCCAGTGGAAGAGCCTCGCCAGCACCGAGCAGAACCCCTTTATCCGCTCCAACAACGTCAAGTTCGCCGACGGCAAGGCCTGGACCAAGGCCTTCAGCCACGGCGAGGTCGTCCGCTCCAACGTCGACGAGACCATGACCATTGACCCCTGCAAGATGCAGTTCCTCTACCAGGGCTACGACCCCAGTGCCAACGGCGCCGACTACAACAACCTGCCCTACAAGCTGGCCCTGCTGACCCAGGAGGGGGGATGTTGATGCTCCTGTACAGCATCTTGGCCTGTTGACGCGTGTGTGTGTGTATCTGCTTGAGAGGAGAACCCGAACCCTGACCCAGGTGGTCACGATTTGCATTCCTTTTTTTCATCTCACCGCTTGTTTTTCATTCTGCATGTAAGATATAACTTTATATATATAAGCGGCCAAAAAATAAAACACCATGTAGCCATCCTTTCCATGGACATGTATATATATGGGCGTGCTTGCCAACCTAAAAATGGACATACATAGTAAGTATGTGAATGTAAATTTACACACACACACATACACACACACACACACACACATATATATATATATAATATGAAAAGAAAAAAAAAAAGAACGAAGAAAAGATGGCAAGAAAAGGGCACATAGTTCATGAAACTGATGTAAAAAAGAAGAAGAAAATCAAAAAGAAAAAAAAAACCCCCAATGCAGCAAAGACGGGCGGACGTTTCGCATTCCGGTGGTATGTTCGCGGTGAGGGGGATGCAGGGGTGTGCAACGAAGGGTTGTTGGATATCTCATGCCCTTGTTATTTATATACATACATGTATGGAAATGCCTCTATGCCCGTGGAATTGGTGCTTCAGATGGGTAGCATTTGGCGTGGAAGGGACATGTACGTTTCAGTACGTCAACCAGCCGTCGTCGATGGGCTAGGGCTATTGCAGCTCAACTGGTCTGGTTGAACAAGGTATTTTAATAAAACGAAATACCAAAAAAAAAAAAAAAAAAAAAAAAAAAAAGGGAAAAAGGAGAAGAAGAAGAAGAAGAAGGAAGGAAAAAAAGATATCCTAGTATCTAAAGATTAAGAAATAATAACATATTCACGTACAGCCTCAACGCACTAACCAGCTCATACGGCCAAATTTGCAATACCTCTCTCGAGCTGGTTGCAAAGTTGGTTCCTCTCACGGTACTAACGTACATGGTGTATACATGAATGAATGAATGCGCAGACGCTGCCTTGGCAGCAAGTGAGGGTACGTTTTCTTGTTTTCTTTCTTTTATTTTTTATTTTCTCCTTTTTTTTTTCTATTCTTTTTTGTTCTTGTTCTTTCTTTTCTTCGGTCTAGCCTCTTCGTTTCTTTATTCTGTTCCCCCCTCTTTTCTTCCTTCTTCGTTTTGGCATCAGCTGAGTAAACTCCTGCGACCCCAATGCCGTCTAAATCACCATCCCTCATTTCCTCTAAGAAAACCGCCCAGTCGCTTCGTCCCGCCTCACCTGATAAACAAGGGACGTGTCACTTCTGACGGCCGCAATTCTCCAACTCAACTTCCGAACTAATCTAGTCGGGCTCTGCCTAGCACGTGGCAACCGTACCGCAATCTACCGACTGCCTGCAGTCCCTACACGTCGCAACTCCTTGCCACTTGGACTGCGCGACGGCGCCAAGGTCACGAGTCACGACGTCGCACCAGCATCGAAAAGGGGCCCTACCAGCTCCTGTTGCAGCCGTTCGAGTGAAAGATCGTGTACCTTTTTTTCTGGCAAGTACAAGTACGACAGATGGAGTCGTGACAGTTCGTGACAGCGGTGGCTGGTCAACATGGCCGACAGCCTGCCCCTTCGTAGCACGATGATCCCGAGCGGCTCGCCCTGGCGCGGCTCATGGAGGCGAACCAGACGCACGCCGTCAAGTCCAAGTCTGACTATTCCATCTTGATGAAGGGGTTGTGCCCGGACGGGTGCTCCCTACCTGCTGCTCAGACCTCTCCTTTGCGGCCACAGACTGGAGCAGCGAAAGCGGTTCCTCTGATGAGGCTGCGGAATGGCTCTGCACACCGCCATCGCGGACTTGACCCTACATGGCGTGTGTAGTTCTCGTACGAGAAAAGGTAGCTTTCACATTCAGCCTCGGGAAGATTACCACACTAGCCCGTCCCACATAGTTTGTACCTGAAAATGCATAAACATGGCGGACGGTACAATGCAATCTGCAGCGGGGGTATTTGCCAGATACACATGATGACCACTCCATGTATCATGTATCCTCTGGGAAGTGAAACAGCATAGGATCAACGAAAGCGGTCGTGTCCCGCGCGGCTGTCGCAACTGCGAATCCGTCCGCATTTCGGGGCCGTTTGTCGGGGGATTCGGTGTCTGACATGAAACGAAACAGCAAGTCACGGTGGCAACGAGGGGGATCTGGTTCCAGAGACGGTTGAAGCGAGTGGTGTTTGGGTTTTGGAGTTTGGGGTGTTTGCGGTATTATACTGATGGTGGCATGATCCCATCTCTGCGTCCGCGCTGCCACTGTTCTTTTTTTAGAATCGAAATATGGGAAAAAAAAGGAAAGGGAAAAGGAAAAAAAGAAACAAAAAAGCTACTAAATCTACTTGATTAGCATTATGATCAGCATCATGATCAGGTCTCGAGGCTGCCGGAGTCTCGGGTAGGGTCCACAAATCGGTCCAAAAAATCACCAAAACTACCAAGACTGGGGTTCGAACCCAGGAATCTTGCGATAGTGGAGATGAGCACCGAAACAAACTTAAATCCACCGCCTTAACCACTCGGCCATCTTGGTATGCGCCTTTTATGAACGTTATTGTGGTCCAACAAGTACGCGCATTTTATCAGGCTGCGACATTCCTCTCGCTACTTCACCTCGGGAGTCGGCAGGCGGGATCGTCGCACATGTTTCACTAATATGCGGATCTCCCGCCAAGCTTGTTTTATCGTTTGAGCTATATACCAGTCACGTGCTACGCTTCTGTTTGTATAACACGATTGGCCGCTGTCATCACGGCCGTTGACGGCTTACAGACTATCCGGGAATCGGGAGTTGAGCCTGACATGAGCTTTCCCCATCTCGCAATCTGCATATACATGTGGTTGAGTGTTGCACGGAATAGAAGGGGGTCTGAGGTACATTACTAATGTGATGTGCACATCCATGTTTTACGCGATATTAAGCATGTACGTGTATCTGTATGTACTATCCAAGTCCTATGCAGTACCATCGCTAGAGTCACATTTATCTTCCCCCCCCCCTTATTATCTCTGCGTGGAACGACATGTTGTCACCCTCCAGCCAACACCCACGAGCACTGCATCGTAAGATATATGCTTAATCCGCCCCCGGCCCGCCCGTCCATCCATCCAGCCCGTAGCACGACTGCAGGAGGCCTGATTCTGCTACTGGCCAGTGAGCAATTTGTTTCTCCAACACGCATGCTGTACCGGCTTCCGGCTGAATTTCCATCCCTGGGTTTCGCTACGAATTATGAGTTTTGCCGTCAAATCAACCCCCAGTATCTCTTCGGCCCGAGAATCCTCGAGAACCTCCGTCTCAAGGCTGAAAGAAACGGTCCCGCCTTTACGTCCATCCCCCCCCCCGTCTACACTTTTCGGTCCATGGTTCGGCTCACGGCCACGTATAACCCCCTTCGTGGCAAGCAGAAACAAAAGTATCGGCACAAGGCTGGACATGAGCCACAAGTTGAGCACGCTGATAGTATCTTCTGTATTTCGAAAGAGTGCAACATACAATGCGAAAGATAAGACACATGAAGGAGCAAAACATTAGTGACACCGACCATGAATTGCTAGACGAAGAAGATGCTTTCGTGACAAATGACCAGCATTTTCAGTCCTTCTTGTCTTAGCTGAACCATTCTATTTCAGGTGCCATTCTATTTCAGGTGCCATTCTATTTCAGGTGCCATTCTATTTCAGGTGCCATTCTATTTCAGGTGCCATTCTATTTCAGGTGCCATTCTATTTCAGGTGCCATTCTATTTCAGGTGCCATTCTATTTCAGGTGCCATTCTATTTCAGGTGCCATTCTATTTCAGGTGCTACATCATGTCTTGCCGAATTTCATCAACTGAACCGACTGGTGAGCGTGTATCTGGTTCAAAATAGGTCACTCAGCCGATATCTCGGTTGCTTGATGTGAAACAGAATGTATCCGTTCACCGCGCACTTCCAAGCGGCAAGTAGAGCCTTGTTCGAGGATAAAACTGCCGTAATTCTATCATATAGCACCCCGACCTGCTTGGCACACACTTCCAGAGACTCCATTTCCGTCACCCCGAGCATGGCGGCGCGGTTGACGATGTAGCCGTTTTCCTCGCTCCCCACCACCCTTTCCTTGTAGTATGATAGCATGTCGTTGGTCAGGTCAAACCATTCCGCTATGTCCGGAATAGCAGGAAGGAAGTGGCCCAACAGCTTCTGCTCGGGAAACAGGGCGTCTGGAAACAGACAAAGCGCGAACGTCTCACCGTCGCCCGTCTTCAGTCGCAACCAATGCGGGAACGAGTCGCCCGTGACGGGAAATCCGTTTGCGTAGTGGTGTTCCACAGCACTGGTCGAGAGAAACTGGAAACAACTCTTGATGACGTTGGCCGTGGAAAAGGGACCGTAGTGCTTGCTCAGGTCGTGACGCAAGAGGCGGTCGTAATGATCGAGAAGCGCATCTCCGTGTGCTTCGTTCTTTATGAACTTTTGCACGAACTGCTCCAGCATGGCCACCCTCATCTCGTCCGGGGCGTCATCGGCGGTATAGATCGCCAGGACAACATATCTGCCGATCAAGAGCCTGGTCTCCTCAGGAAGATAGGAAACAACGAGACTGGCAAAATCAAGTCCCACTTCGAAGCTGTGCGAGATGGCTTGTCGACGTGTGGGAGATAGGTTCTTTAGGTCAAACGCATCTTCCATGGCTGTTCGAAGCTTGGTGTCCACCGGCGGAATCTCCTGCTCATAGTCGTAGCCCATTTTGGCAAAGAGCTCCAGCAGGATATTCTTGTACTGCTTGATGGCCGAGGCGCCGCGAGGCCCATTGTCTACTTGTGCTTCGGAGGTTGTCATTTTTGTTTTTGTTTCTGGTGCCAACTCGAGTAGATCTGGAGGGAATCATAAAAAGCTAACTGAATTCCGCCAGGGAGTAGCTCACCCGAGTCACTTAAATACTTCAATCAGCGGTTCCCGAAACAGGAAAAGGTTCGTGTGGAGACACTTTGTTAATGCCAGGAATCCCGTTATCTGGATGGTATGTACTGCTCTAAGCACCACCCTATAAGTCTATGTGCCGCCCAGCTATAGTGATTATGTGCTTGCATTAGATTAGCTCAAAGGTAGTTCAAACGTCTTCTATTATAAATAGAAACCTGCTTATCGAAAGAGATATGGCCTAATAAGTAGACTATGTGGTAGGAAGCCAAAGCAGTATCTTGAAAAACGAATCACCAGGAAACCCAACCCCCAGCCCCCCGCCCCCCGAAAAAAATTAAAGAAAAAATAAGATAAATAAAATTAAGATAGATAAAAGTAAGATGAGAAAGACCTTCACGCGCCAATTGAGTGATTTGACTTGGCAGAAAACCGATGAGGTGAGCTGACATTCCTCCTCGATTCCCGCCCCTTCTTTGCCCTTACCGTGTATGGCCAAATCCGCTTGAAGAAAATTCTCTCACGTATCAGTCGATCGGACCTTCGCGTCTAGTCAGGACTACATGTCGTTGTAGCGAGGGAGTTTGTTCTCATCCGCGCCGTTTCAGCATTGGCGATCTCATCCACAACTGGCTACAGGGCCACAGTACAAGGGGCGCAGAGACGATCATGTATATCAACGCCCGTGCGGCCAACTCCATGGTGCATGATCAAGCAAAATTGCTCATTAGAGAATGCACATGACAATACGCCGGGTATAAGCTTGTTGACGTAAGGCTTACATCATATCCAACATCAATAATCTGCGAATGGACCTTTCCAAAGCTAAGCAGATGGGAAGCATGAATATGCAACAAATGCTAAGATAGGCAGTCGTTTCGCGCAAAATCTACTTTCGGATTCTAGCATGTCATGGAACGGAGCTGACTCCCTTCAGAGACAAGTACAAGTACAGAAGTTGACGGACGTCGACACAGAGCCAGGTGTTGCATCTAGAAATGCTTGCAGAAATATGGAGATGCGCTTGTAGTTGGAAGACGTTCATGGGCGCAACATAACACAACACCTTCCCCTGTTCCAATGTCAGTAAATTGGTACAATGGTGAGACTTTTTTGCGGTCTAGTCGTCATAGGAGCTCGCCATCATTCTTCACAGCTCCTCTTAAGCAAAGCTGGTTCTTTGCAGCACTGTTGCATTTAGGAATTCTCACGGCTTTACCTCATTATGAGTTGATATCCAAATCTGGCTTTATAAAATCCATCCAGTGACTCCCAAGGTTCAGCTGCTTGATTATGCACATGCGCGCGTCACCAAGACTTTGTGGAAGAGTCGGTGCCCCCCAGAGGCCCGACGATTCGATATTTATCAAGGCTTTGATCTCATTGCCGTGGATGGAGTACATCATCATTCACCGTCAACACCGTGACCAACGTCTAACACAACAAGAGAGGTCTGCATGGTAAGACGCGTTTGCTCGTATGATGATACGACCAATGGCCAGCCGGTTCGGTAATGGACCAACAGTCGGACGTGACCACGGGACGTTGAGGCCTTGAGTGGGTGTCATGATGACTTGGATGAGGTCCGCCAAGACGTTTGAAGCGAATATGGATGTAGAGCGGGAAAGCAGCTGGTGGGAAGTGGTCAGTGAAGTCATGTGAAACGATTACGCATCAATAAGCGACACGGACGAGCCACGTCTAGGCATCTCAGCCGTCGTCTGTGGCTGAGACAGCATAGATGAGAGCTCGGGCGCTGGCAAGTTATCGTGCTCATTGCATCGCTGACGACCCAGGAACCAGTCGTCTTTGGAGAATGCGGCCATTGGAAGATGACGCGCAGCGGCGCTTAGATATTGACTTGATCCGATGGTTTATTTCTGATTACTAGGAAACAACATCACAGCCGCAGCCGTCGCGTAGCGCGGAATTACTATAATCCGCGCGCTGTCCCTGCTCCACCTACGCGTGCCGGGCACAGAAGAAGCCGTGTTGGCATCCACATTGAGGCGGACCCAGGACGGGCCGTAGAACGGTTTGAATCGGTTCGGACGAGGCTGGCCCATTGTTGATTCGCATCACCAGCCACTTGGAAGCGTGGTGGGGAACAAGGACGCCGGCGGTGAAGATGGCTGCACCTTGTTACCTGTATGTATTAGCTGTTGCGAAACTATGAGATGAGCCAGGTGGGGAGTCTCAGGAACGGACGCTTCTGGATTTTGAGGTGAGGGACGCGGGGCGGGCGCGAGTCTCCAAGGCAGCCGACACTGGAGTCTGGACAAAGTTGGACCGAGACCAGGACCAGATGGTGTTGGGTCCCGCACGTACGCACACCAGGTCACGTGGTGCGGTTACCCACTTCTGAGGTCGCTTGCTAGTGAGCCTTAGCTAGCTTTCTCTTTTTATTATTATACTTCTTTAGATAGAACCTATTTATAGCTATAATAGCTTCTATCTTTACTATTACTTTTCTCTCTTTATATTATATCCCTTATATAAGCTATAATATAGTAGTAATTACTACTTTTTACTAATATAAATTTTTTTTATTTAAATTATTAGTTATATTATATTACTAAAGAACCTAATTAAGATTTTTATTTTTATAACCTCTTTATTTTAAATTTTAAAAAAATTACTTAATTAAGCTTTTTACTTTTATACTTATTATTATTAATATTTTAATAATTACCTTATTTAATAATATTAATAAAGTCTTTTACTTTTTATTTATTTTTAATTATTAACCTTAAAAATAATATTAATTAAGTTTCCTTAATAAAATTAAAAAAGAATAATATTAATTAAAAAACCTTTAGTTTTTTTAAATTTTAAAAAAAGTATTTTTTTTTAT
>AFRA01000915.1:0-15933 GCA_000223055.1 Claviceps fusiformis PRL 1980
ATTATTAAAAACCTAGCTAATTAAAAATTACTTAAACTTAATAAACTTTTAATAAAGTTTTTAAAATCTTATAATTATTTTTTAATTAAAATATTTATATATTTTTTTAATATTTATTATTAAATTAAATATTACTTAGCTTTATTTTAAAAAATAAAAGTTATTATTTCTTATGAATTAAAGAAACCTTTTATAAAAATATAGTATATTAATACTTAATAACCTATATTTCTCTTAAGTATTATAAGTAAAGTTTTAAAAATAATAATTATAAATTAAATTATACATATTATTAAAGAGAGTAATACCTTTCTTTACTTTAATAATTAATTAATAAATATTCTATTTATAATTATTAAGGTTTTATAAAAATCTTTAGTTTTTTTAATTCTTTTTTATTATATATAACCTTTTTTTATACCTAACTATATAAAGTAAACTATATTTTTATTATAAATTTTTTAAATAATATTAATACTTATACCTTTAATTATATTTTAAAAAAACCTAAGCTTACCTTAAAAATATTTGAAGAATTTACTAACTATAGTTTTATAAATTTAGCTTTAAGTTTAATTTATAGAAAAGTAAATTGTTATACTTTATATATTATCCCTATATTATTAAAACCTTAGTTTAACTTAGTATTATTATAATTTAGCTAGTTTAATTTACTTAATTTTTAAATATATAAATTTATTATAAGCTTTAGTAAAAAATATATAGTAAAAA
Source organism: Claviceps fusiformis PRL 1980 (assembly GCA_000223055.1). Taxonomy (NCBI): domain Eukaryota; kingdom Fungi; phylum Ascomycota; class Sordariomycetes; order Hypocreales; family Clavicipitaceae; genus Claviceps; species Claviceps fusiformis. Next base: position 733 of record AFRA01000915.1, read on the forward strand.
GATTATAAAAAAGCTTATTTAATAATAGCTAGCTTTTATAGCTTTATTAATATTAATTTAGAAATACTTTCTTTATAATATATACTTACTATATATATAAGTAATTTAAAACTTAGTTACTTATAGTATAGGTATATATTATACTTTAATAAATTATAGTAATATAGCTAAAAGTATTATAAAGGAATTTACTAAGAAATAACTTAAATACTTATAAATTATAACTAAAGCTTATAAAGCTATATTATAAGCTTTAATTAAAACTAAAGTAATTATCTTTTTAATTAATTTTTACTTTAATTATTATATTTATTATTATTATAATAAAATTAAAGCTAATAAAATAACTAACTAAATTTAAGCTTTTTATATTATAATAGCTAAATACTTTTAATAATAATAATACTATTACTATAGCTTTATACTCTTATTTTATAGCCTTTTATTTTATTATTTAGCTATTTATTTTAATACTTTTTTATTAACTAAGAAGCTTAAGGAAGAATAAAAAAACCAATAATACTAAAACTATATAATAATATATATATATTAGCCTTAATACTTCCTTATAATAGCTAAATATAAACCTAATTTCTATATTATTTGTAAAATTATATAGCTATATAGCTATTTTATAAAATATAAATTAGCTACCTTTATTTAAATATATATAAAAACAATTAAGCTTAAAGTATTTTTATATACTTAATATATACTTAAGATAAACTTTTTAATTTATTAATATTAAAATAATATAAAGAATTATTATTATATTATTCTTAATTACTTAAACTATAACTACTTTTATTTTTATAAACCTAATATACCTTTAATATATAACTATTATAATATTTACTTAGCTTTTAATTAGGGCCCCTTAGCTTACTATTTTATATTATAGCTTCTTTAAACTAATTAAATCCTTTACTTTACCTTAGCTAACTAACTATAAATATTTTAAGAAAATAAAATACTTAATACTACTAAACTATAGCTTTTGTTGGGAATAACTTATAAAGGGAAAACAGATACTAAAATGCATGCATAACAAAAACAACGTAAAAAGGGTCTATTATCGATGATTCTTCTAATCTAAGAGCTAAGCTCGTAAAGTGAGAAAAAGGTAGTGTTGTAGCCACGCGTGCGGTTAGCAGTGCAGCTAATTAGGCTGCGTGCATCGTTATAGCGGACCCACCTAGTTGCCTACACACGCTGCACCTGGCGTTTTGCCTGCACTAAGGTTTTGCTATTAAGAGTAATTCTAACACTAGGGAATTCTCTCTTTTTATAAGAGAAATTACTTAAAGAGTAGCTAAAAAATAAATAAAAAATCTTAGTTAGGAAAAGTATTATTAAATAGATTCTAACTATAAAATATAGGCATATAATTAGTTATAATTAGGGATTCTATAGGTTATAGTTATTATTATTACTTTTATATAGCTTATATATACTTTACCTACCCTTTAATTTAAATATTAGCTTTATTAGTATTAATAAAGGTTTTTAATGCTTTACTAAATAAAGCCTTTATTATAGTATTTATAATATTATTATTTCTATTAATTTAGTAGATTTCTATAAGTTTATAGCGTTTATATAATTATTAAAGAGCTATAATATTAATTATTAAGCGTTTTTCCTTAGTTATATCTAGCTTTATAAGGCACTTATATAGTAATAGTAAGTTAGTATAAATTATTATTAGGATTTATAGGAATTTAAAGCATTCTATAATGGTATTTAAGGTTATACTAATAGTGTAGGCTATATTAGCACCTTAAACTATTCTATATAGCTTAAAAGTAAGTATACTCTTTATAACTCTTATTAGAAATAATAGAGGTGGGTGCTATAGAGCACAGCTTACTAAGGTAGTGGGCTTAGTGAGCGTGCACGTACAGATCCACTGCTCTGCAGAGCAGAGCACTGCAGTAAGCTGCAGTCCACTATATCTCACGAAATATAGAAGCTTTTGCGTTGCTTTTAGCACTGTTTAATTCGCTAAAGAATTTATAATAATAATATCTAATAAATTATATCTAATATCTAACTTTACAGGTGTATGCAGATGGTAAGAGTGATTTTAACGGTCTATACAGTCGGCAGCTATAAGGGGGTTTTTCACTTCCTTCCCTTATATACCTACTAACTTTATTAGTAAATCCTAGTTACTAGCTAGGCTTTATAAGCTACTTTTTATTTTTTATAAAATTTATTTATATAGAAAAACAAAAAAATAAACTTATAGCTATATAAATTAGCTACTAATATACTTATAATTAGTTAACTTAATAAAAATTAATATATAACACTAAAAAACTAATTTTTAGATATTTATATAGAATAAAAGCCTAGAATTTAGTAATAAAGAATCTAATCTTAAGACTTTTTATAAATTCCTCCTTATTAAGAAAAAAAATAAAAATATATATTATAAGGTAGCTACCTTCCCTAACTAAGTAGCTATTAGCTAGCTTAGTTATATCCTTTAATCTATTTCTCTATATCTTTACTAGTTACCTTATAAATCTAACCTAAAGACTAGGCCTACCTTATAGCTATTAGTCTAACTATATAACTATTAGAATAGGTAGAAAAGGTTAAAAAGTAAGGATTTATAAGGACCTTATAGCTATAAGCCTATATATATATAACCTTTAGTTAGAATTCCATAGTTATGCTACCTACGTGTGTACATGCTTGCTAGCTTGCACTAGCTTGTAAAGCCCCTTATAAAGTGCTTCTATTAGTGCTATAATTATAGCACTAATAGTAAGGAATCCCCTATAAATAACCCTGTTATTTTTAATACCCTCTTTAAAGAAGTATTAGGGATAATTATTATAAGGGCGCTAAGGGTAAAAGTAAAAGAAAAAGTTATATAAAATCTAGGAAAATTCTAAAATAAAAAAGAATTATAGAATTATAGAGCCTAAAATTAGGGCTTTAGGGTAAGTGACTTTTTACTATAGTAAAGTATAGTATTTTATAAAGGCATTACTATTAAAAGCAGGGACCTTATTCTTTCTTTATTTTTATAGTTATTTTTAATTTTCTGGGTGTTTTTGTTGTTTTTATGCCTTTAGCTAGGCATTGTTTTTTATGGCCTTTAGTAATAAATTATAGGGGTTTTAGACCTATAAGCTCTAAGAAAATAAGGTGTATAGGGCCTATAAGGGGCTTTATAAGCCTATTAGTAGGCATTTTCTTAGTATTTAGGTAAGCGATTTTAGTAAGCCCTTTTAAGACTAGTTGTTAGTTATAGTGAAATTTTAGGAGGGTGTGCTTAGTATAGCTATAAAGAGTAGGGTTATAAGTGGTTTTTATAGCTCCTTAGTTATTATAGAAAATTTATATAGGGGGTTTTATAAGGGTTTTTAGCTCTATAAAAATCCCTTTAAGCCACTAAAGCTCTTAGAAAGTCTTATAAATAGCGTTAAACTCTGCTTCTATTATTAATAAGGCTATAGTGCTAGCCTTCTTTAATTTCTAGCTAATTAGGCCCCTTACTAGCTTATAAAGATAAGTATAAGTAGATTTAAAAGAGCTTCTATCTCTAGTAAAATCGCTATTATAAAATCTAACTAAGCTAGAGCTAGGGCTAGCCTTAGAGGTTTTTATTTTATTTATAGGGGTAGGGCCCTTATAAATAATAGCTAAATCTTTTATACCCAAAAGGTATCTTAGTAGGTTTTTAGCAGTATATAAATGCTTTAAATGCAAGCTAGCTAGGGCTATTGAAAGCTACTATAGCGCAAAAGCAACATTAGGTTTTGTTAATAGTATAAGATATATAATAGTACTAATAATGCTCTGATATTCCTTTATATCCTCTTTAGATATAAGGGGCTTAATAAGTTATTATTTTAAGACCCCTAGCTGCAGTGGAATTCTAATAAATTAGCAATTTTTTAGCTTAAAGCGTGCTAGGGCCTCTAAAATATACTGCTTTTAGTGTATCTTTAGAACCTTATTTTTTCAGTTACACTAAATTTAAACCCCTAAGAAAAATTCTATAGGGCCCCTATTTTCTATAGGGTAAGCCTTATAAAGGGCTTTCTTAAGCTTTTTAATATATTATAAATCTACCTTTATTAAAAGGCAATTATTAATATAAGTTATAATAAAGGTATGCGTTTTTAAATTATAGAATATAGTAGGGTTAGAGATAAAAGGGCTAAAACCTAGGTTTTTAAGAACTAAGGTTAGGGTCTATTACTACTCTCTAAAGCTTTGCTTTAAGCTATATAAAGATTTTCTTAGTATAATAACTAAGTCCTTAGCAGCTTTATAGCTAAATTTTTTAGCTAGCTTAGCTAGTTATAGATTTTATTTAAGAAATTCAATAAATCCCTTAGGAATTTATATATAAATAGTCTCTTTTAGGTAGCTATTAAGAAAAGCCCCTATAAAATCCACTTACTTTATTTTCTAGTTTTCCTAGGCTACTATAGCTAATAGTATTTACTAGCTAGAGGGAATACTAGTAGTAGTAAAGATATTAGTATAATCTAAGCCTTCTATTTATATAAAGCCTTTAGTAATAAGTTAGGCCTTATATTTTAAAGGATTATTTTCTTTATCCTTTTTAAGCTTTAAAATAAGCCTATTTCTTAGTACTCTCTAGCCCTTAGGGATATTTTCTTTTCCTATAAATTTAAAAGTGCCTGCCTTAAGAAGTTGCTTAAATTCACTAAAAATAGCTTATAGCTACTATTTTTTCTATAGGCTTACTAAAGCTTGCTTCTAAGACTTAGGCTTAGCGCTATTATTAAGCCTATTTTCTTTAGCCTTTAGCTATGCCTTATAGTAAATTTCCTTAAAAAGGGCTACTAAGTTAATATCTATTTTATCTAAATTATCTAGTTAATTTTTAATTAACTCTAGGTCCCTAGAACTTTAAATTAATTTAGACTCTTTATTAACTATCTAATTAAAAGATACTATAGGGTAATCCTTAATAAGAATACTACTATTTTAGTTATTTTCCCCCTTTAAGGAATTATTCTATAAAAGGTTCTAAAGGGCACTTAAATCCCCCTCTAAAGAGATATCCCCTATAGAAGACCTAGGGAGGCCTAAATTTATAGGGCCTATAGGTTCTATAATTCTTATAAAGCTAGTTTTAGTAATTAGTCTTTTAGAAGGAATATAAACTAAGTAGGTCTTAGAGCCTAAATTAGCTAATAACCTTCTAGGGATAGTCTTAGGGGCTAGTTTTTAAGCTTTAGGTCTTTTTTCTGTAGGAATTAAAACCTTACAATAAGAGCTAATAGCCCTAATACTCTTATAATTAGTAGGGCTAATCTCTAAGGTAATTAGGGCATTTTCTTTAAAATCTATAGCTAATAATTATGCTAGGCTAGCTAGTTTTATAGAATTTGCTATTATATTTATAAGATTTATAATAGCAAAAATAACAAAATTCTATAAATATAAGGGTAAACCAGACTAGTGTAGGGTAGCCCGCAGTCTATCTATTATAACATAGATAGCCCTCTTAGCTAGCCTATTTTGCTTATAGATATAAGAGAAAGAAGTGCTAAATTTTATCCCTTTTTTTGCTAGCTACTGCTAGTAAGCAGAATTAACCTCTCTACCCTTATTAAAATGTAGATATTTAGGGTAGGTACTAAAATTAAGCTTTAGGGATTTAAAAAACCCTTTTATAGCTAGGAAAACAGTAGGGCCCTTCTTATTTAGTAAAGAAAATAGCTACTTATATTTAGTTTTTCAGTCTACTAGAATAAGGGATATAGGGTACTTATTATAAGGCATAGGGCTTATCTTTACTATATCCCACTTTAGTTTATCTAAAGCCCTAGGGGGGTCTAGAATTAGGGTCTTAGAGGGCCTTCTAACTGCTTTTATTTAATTATAGGTTAAGCAGTTAAAATCCTTTTCTTTAACCTTGGAAAAATCCGGGATTTCCTTAGCTAACAAGCTAGTTTTCTTTAGTAATAGTAGACCTAGGTGCCCTAGTCTAATATACTAGATTCTAGCTAATCTTAGCAAATTTTAATATGAATTTAGCTTAGGGTCTTCTATAAGATCCCCTGTGAGCTCTTTTTTAGCCACTATAACACCTTCTTTAATAGCTCCCTGCTGGGCCCCTTAAGAATTATAGGCCTCTTAGGGAGCTATTAGAGGCCTAGGGCCTATCTTAGTAGGATTTTTAGTAGTAAAACCTATATTATAAAGAAGAGAGTTTTTTATCTCTTTATTATGGAAATTAAAGGCTTTAGAGGATATTTTATCCTCTAGCTTATTGACTTTAGTGCTAGCTTCACTAAGAGTAGTAGATTCTTAAGAATAAATACTAGAATCTTTGCTAGAATCACTGCTAGCACTAGGGCTACTAGGTCTTTTATAGGGCTCTAAAGCCCCTAAAGAAAGGTTAAAATTTCCTAGCATAAAGGATCCCTCTTAACCCTTATTATTATCCTCAGCCTTTTTAGATGATTTTTTGCCCTAACTTTTCCCCTTTTTCTTAGAATTAGGGTTAGAATTTCCCTTATTTTCTTAGGGGGAATTCTTCTTTTTCTTTTTATTCTTATTAGAATATTTAGAGGTTTTATTTTCTTTAAAGCCTCTATATATAGATTCTTTAGAAGCAGTAGCTCTATAATTTAGAGCTTTAGATACTAAAGAGCTCTTATCCCTTTACTCTTTAAGTAAATTAGCTATAAGAAATTATAAATTTAGTGCCCCTATAGGGGCCCCTGGAGCCCTATTAGTTCTTATAGAAAAACATTGCCTTTTAGCCTACTAAGGAAAAGTTAACTTTAGAGCTTATAAATATTGGTTTACTTAGTCTATAGGCTCTATAAAAACACTTACTAAATTTAGCCTAGCTAGTAGGTTATTAAATAAAGCATTAAAAGACTCTAGGGACCCCTTATAAGCTTAGAAATTTAGGCTATGAAATTAATTATAAAGGGTACTACGCTATATTTCAGAACTCTAAGAATACTGCTGGATTAAAACACTATATACCTCTAAGGGGTTTTTTTACTAAATTATAGCATTTTAGGGGCCTTTAGTGCAGCTATCTCTTAAAAGAATAAGAATTATAGCTTAGTTAGAATTGCTAAGGTTTTTAGCAATACTAGGATTTTCTAAGAAATTAGGCATTCTTAGTGCCCTAAATTAGATATTTAGGGCCTGCTTCTACTAATTAAAATTTTCTAGCCCCTTTAGCTTAGCCCCCTCTAGAAAGCTATAAACCCTCTTATTAAATTCTTTAATAATAGAATTATTAAAAGAGTTTAGAATATTAGAATTTTTAGAGCTTTCCTAAGGTTTTTTTTATATTAGCTTAGCTATAGGTTCTAAAGCTATAGCTAGGGTAGAGGTAACAGCAGCTGCTAATATTTCTAATTTTTCTAAAATATTAAAGATATTATTATTTTATTATAAAATCTATTAGTTTATATGCTCTGCCTATAACTGCTCTAAGGTAGGGACCCCTTAGCTAATTTAGCTTAGATCTCTTAAATCTATTTTTTTTTTAATTTTTATTTTTATTTTTTTGTTTAATATTTTTAGAAGTAGGAATTCTTCTTTTTGCTCTTTTATAGAAGGTAGTCTTCTAAATTATAGTAAGGTTACTATATATCTCTTTCTTTTATAGAAGTAGGAACTCTTCTATATCCTTCTTTATTTTTTATAAAAGCAAAATCTTCTATAATTTATTTTTTATTTTATTTATAAAAGGTTCTTATAGGGTAAAATATCCCCTTTTTCGCTAATCCTAATTTTTATAAAAGTAGGAATTCTTCTATACTATATTCCTTCCTATTTTATAGAAGGGAAAACTTCTTTTTAGCGAATTTATTCTTTTTATAGAAGGAATAAGTAGCTTCTACACTCTTTATAAATATAGTGATATTTTCCTTTATTATAGAAAAATTTAGTGAATTTTCTAGATACTAAAAGTTCTCTTCTAGGCTTATAACCTATTAGAAGAAATAGAGGTAGGTGCTATAGAGCATAGCTTACTAAGGTAGTAGGCTTAGTGAGCGTGTATATATAGATCTACTGCTCTATAGAGCAGAGCACTGCAGCAAGCTATAGTCCACTATATCTTATAAAATATAGAAGCTTTTACATTGCTTTTAGCACTATTTAATTCGCTAAAGAATTTACAATAATAATATCTAATAAATTATATCTAATATCTAACTTTATAGGTATGCGCAGCTAGTAAGAGTAATTCTAATGGTTTGTATAGTTAGTGGCTATAAGGGGGTTTTTCACTTCCTTCCCTTATATACCTACTAACTTTATTAGTGGATTCTAATTGCTAGCTAGGCTTTATAAGCTACTTTCTATTTTCTATAAAATTTATTTATATAAGAAAATAAAAAAATAGACTTATAGCTATATAAATTAGCTACTAATATGCTTATAATTAGTTAACTTAATAAAAATTAATATATAATACTAAAAAACTAATTTTTAGATATTTATATAGAAAGAAAGCCTAGAATTTAGTAATAAAGAATCTAGTCCTAAGACTTTTTATAAATTCCTTTTTATTAAGAAAAAAGGTAAAAATATATATTATAAGGTAGCTACCTTCCCTAACTAAGCAGCTATTAGCTAGCTTAGTTATATTTTTTAATTCATTTCTCTGTATCTTTACTAGTTACTTTATAAATCTAACCTAAAGACTAGGCCTACCTTATAGCTATTAGTCTAACTGCATAACTGTTAGAATAGGCAGAAAAGGTTAAAAAGTAAGGATTTATAGGGACCTCGCAGCTATAAGCCTATATACACGTGACCTTCGGTCGGAATTCCATGGTTGTGCCACCCGCGCACGCGCATGCTTGCCGGCTTGCACTGGCTTACAAAGCCCCCTATAAAGTGCTTCTATTAGCGCTATAATTATAGCACTAATAGTGAGGAATCCCCTGTAAATAACCCTGTTATTTTCAACAACTCTTTTACTTTTAATAGAGCTATATATAATAATATTTCTATAAAGCTTAAATTTAGTATTCTTACTACTTTTAGTTTTATTATTAATAATAATTATAAAGCCTATCTAAAAGCTAAGGTCTTTATTATTTATAAAAGACTTATTAATAAATATATAAAGTACTACTATTAGTAAATTTATTATAAAATACCTTAGCTTACAGTTAGTATTATTAATTTACTATTAAATTCTCTTATTAAGCTTATTTATATTAATTTAATTAGGTTTTTAAGCTTAAGCTATTATAAAAAGGTTATAAGCTACCTTAGGTTAGTATACTATTAAAATATATACCCCTTAAGTATATTCCTTAATATATCTTTACTTTATAGTAAGGTTATTAGCTTTTATAGTTTTAAGGTTATTACTTTAACCTTTTTAGGTTAATATAACTATATTATTACTATTATTAATTAAAATATAACTATTAAAAATAAAGGGACTTTTTAAAGTTAGTTTTTATTTAGGCTTTACTATAAAGCTAGCTTTTTAAAGCTTAACCTTTTCTTTATTAAAGAAAGTAAGATTACTAAGTCTAAATATATTATTAATTTATATACTAACTACCCTAAAGTAATTAGTATTACTTAAAGTAATAAAAAGGTATAAGTTATAGCTTAATATACTTATTTAGAGTTTTTCTTTATAGTGCTTTAAATAGGTTGCCTACTAATATATTCTAGCTTTTATAATTTTATATAATAGCTTAATAACTTTTATTATTATACCCTTTAAATATAAATATTTAATTTACTTTAATAGCTTTATAAATATTAGCTTATGAAAATTAGTTTATAATTAAATATAGGCTTATATAATATTTTAAATTTAAAGAAAAATTTTCTTTAGTGTTAATAAAGGTACTAATACTATAATTAACCTTTAGCTTACTTTTTAAATTATTAAAAATTATATAAAAATTAATACTTTTTTCTAATTACTATACCTTTAAATTATAAGCCTTAATTTCTTATATAACTAGTTAGTCCCTTTTCCCTTAACTTTCTATACTATATAAAAATAAAATAAGGATTAGTTTCTATACTTTTTTCAGTTAAAAGTTATAAATTTAAATATATCTCTTACTAATAATATGTTAACCTTAGCTTAGTTTAACTTTTTAAAGGGTTTGCCTTTTATAGTAATTTTACCTTACTTTTTAAGGTTTACTATAAGTTAGGCATTACTTCTTTCCTTTACTATAATATAGGCTATAGTAGTAGCCTTATAGTTTAAAGTTACTAAATTCTTTTCTTTATTCTTAATTTCCTTCTCTTTTTCACTATATTTAATAGTTTTCTTTATTACTTTTAAGCTTTTCTTTATAAAAAAGGGGGAATTATACCTTAGGCTACTAGTATATATACTAAGGCTATTATAAATAATAATAATAAATTTACTTAATACTATTAATCTCCCTAGCACTACCCCTTTTCTTAAATTCCCTTAATACTATACCCCCTTTATTATTTTCCTTTTATATACCTTTCTTTTAATACTAGTCCTTTCTTTTTTCTTTAATATATTATAAGGGATACTAATAGTTTTAGCTTTATAAAAAAGTCCCCTTAAGGGATATACCCCTTTTTTAAATTAGCTTTCCTTATATACTTTATTTATAATTAGTAAGGTTTTAAACTCCCCTTACCTTACTAAGTCCTTTAGTATATTATCTTTATATTTCTTCTCTTTAATACCTCTCTTTTTAATAAATTCTTTATAGAAACTAATAAAATCCCTTTTTAAATACCTACTACTACTAAAGGTAATAAAAAACTACCTTAATAGCCTATTAACTAAGAAAGTAATACGGTACTTTCTTAATTAGTTTTATAGCCTTTAGCTAGTCTTCTTTAGCCCTTTAGCTTATAAGTATAGTATTATTTTTTTATAGTCTTTAGTTTAAAAAAAATACTTTCTTAGGTATTCTAAGCTTTTATAAAGAGATTAAAAGGTCTCTCTATCCCTTATAGTTAGCTTATAATTATTATAAAGCTCTTTTTCTTCTTTTATAATACCTAAGGTATAGTTAGGTGCCTTAGTATATATATAGAGTTTTATAATAATACTATAGAATCTTACTATATTATTTAGTATCTCTATTATATATATTTTACTATTAATATTTAGAAGCTTATAAAAGCTATATTAGCTACCTTTTTTACACTAAATATAGACTTTTAACTATAGTATTAGTTAATAGGTTAGTACTATATTAAGTTTATAATAGGTATAGAGGGTATTAATAACCTATTATTTTATAAAGCACTTCTAAGCCTTATTAATAGCTTTATAAAGAATTATAGCTTTTTTAATAACTAAGAAGCTTAAAGATAATTTATTTATTAAGTATAGGTATATACTAAATATAAGTAGAGTAGAAATAAAGCTATTAAGTCTAGTAAAGTTATTAATAGCTTTAATAGCTATTTAAAGGTATTATAAAGGGGTAAGAATATTACTAACCTTACTTTTAATAATATTATACACTCTCCTTAATAAAGTATAATATATTTTAATTTTATTAATACTTTAATAGGCTTTTATAGAGACCTTATTTATATTAATAGCTAAAAGATATATTAAATACTTAAACTTAATAGATATAAAGTTCTTTTTAATATTATAAATAATCTAGTTAGGTAAGCTAAAATATATATTAATTTAGTATTCTTTAAGGGTATTTTATATATTATAAGCCTTTTACTTTTATAGTTTAAGGAATTTAGCTACTTAGAATACTATAGTAGTATTAATAATATAAAAAATAAGCTAATTATTAATTTAAAGAATATTAATAAGAATTTTATAATTAAAGTTAATATTATCTTTAAAAGAAAACTTAAATTAGCTTAAGGCTTTATTATTTATTTAGTAATAATAGTATTTCTTTATAAGCTTTTATATTATATTAATATAAGCTTCTTTATTAGTATACTTTAATAACTTTATAAGCCTATTAATAAAGAGGTAGCTAAATCTTTAGTAAAGTTAATAGATTTTAGTCTTAAAAAGATAGAATATAATAGCTTCTTTAGCTTTAAAAGTCTACTTAAGGTATCCTTATTTCTTTATAATAAAAACTCTCTTTTAGCTTTAAATTAATATATTTTAGAGATTATTAAGCTTTATACCTATTTTATCTATATTTAAGATATAGAATAGAAATAGGGTTAATATATTAAGAATATAAAAATTAATATTATTAAAGACTATAGAAACCTAAAGGATTCTATAAAAAGTTATTAAGCTAGTACTAAATATAATATTATATAGCTAAGTATCTTTAATTTAAAGGTAAGGTATTTATTTAATAAAGGCCTTAACTTAAGTAATTTTAGTAATTAAGATTTTAGTTATATTAGTATTTAAAAGAATTCTTTAAAATACCTCCTTAGTATATTTTTTTTTTAAAATAAAGCATTAGTAGTAATTAAATATAATAAAGGTTTAGAAGTCATTATTAAATATTCTATATATAAATACTTAGTTCTTAAGGATTCTAAATAGGGATAGTCTATACTCCTTTAAGGAGTTCTTATTAATATTATTATTAATTAATAAGGCTAAAGTAGTTAAAAAAAACTAGGTATATATAATTTAAAGGGGGTTAGTCTTTTACTTATATATTTTAAATATAAAGAATATATTTATAAATTTCTATATATAGTTTTTAGTATTATTATTATTATTTATAAAGCTTTTATTATTATTATTTTCCTTAAAAAGGCCTTTAAAGGTTTATAGAAAAGTAATAAATTTCTTATTAATTAAAGGGTTTTTATACCTACTACTTTTCTACTACTTCTCCTTTACCTATTATTATTTATATTAAAAGTAGTTTATAAATTAATATTCTTATTTACTATAAATAAAGTATTTTTATAGGAAAGGGGAAGAATAAAGAGGTTTTTTATAATTTAAGATTCTAGAATATAAAGTTATAGTAGCTTTATTATATCTTTTATTTATAAATAATATTTTATTTTTTATAGAAAAGGTATTACCTTTTATTATTTATTATATAAAGGTTATAGCCTTCTTAATATAAAAGCATTTCCTAAGGTTACTTATAATCCCTTTATAGGTTAGTAAATAATTATAAAGGGTATTATAGTATTTAGAAACACTATTAATAAAAGTATAGAGTTATTAATAAAGTTTTATATTAACTATAAAAAAGTTAAAGAAATTATAACAGATTCTTTTAAGGTTTTTAATAAAAAAATCTAGGTATTATAGCTTAGTTTTATTAGGGTTATTATTAATAACATTCTATAGTATTATAGTATTCCACTTAATTCTATAATAGTATTAGTTACTTTTAGTTTTAAAATTACTTTTTATATAAGTAGTAAGCTTATTAAAAAAAAGCTTTTTATAAGCTAACTTATTTAAATAATATATAAGGGTATTCTTTATTAATATAATTAGAAAAGTATAGTGCTATATCTTTAAAGGGATATTATAATAAATATACCTATCCCTAAAGACATTTACCTTTAGAGTAAGAAAGTTATATATTATTTTAGTATATTTATTCTTTTTTATATATAATTTTATAAGTTTACTTAGAATTTACTATATTTAGTTATTTAAAATCCTATTTAGATTATTATTATATAATAGGTTTTAAAGAGCTTAGTTAGGTAGGTTTTTATAAAAATATTTAGGGTTTTTTTTAAAAGAATCCCTTTATTAGCTAAATTAGTTAATAAGAGTATAAGTAGGGAAATTAAAGTTAGGCTATAGAGGGGGGTAAGATAGCTATTAATAGGGCTTATGAAAGTTATTATTTAGGTTTAAATATATTAAAGGGGGGTAATAACTTATATTTAGGGGAGGGTTTTATATAAATTAATATTAATAGCTTAGTTATATATAAAATTAAGGTATTAGGAGCCTTAAATAATAAAGGGAATTTTTAACCTTAATAGAGGGAAATATCTTTTTAAGCTATTAGTTTAAATACTTAAGTAGCTTAAAGAGAGAAAGGGGAATTAAAGGTTAAATCCTTTTTATAAATAAAACCCTATTATTTTATAAAAAATCCTAAAAGCTACTTTAAAAATATATGCTTATTTTCTAAAAGTAGGAGATATTTTAGTTTTAAAAGTCTTTCTAAAAGTTATTAATAAGCTTTTTTTTAATTTATTCTTTTAACTTATAATAATTAATAATATATATAATTTAATTATTAAAGGCTAATATTATTATATTATTAAGGTTAGGGTTTTTATAAGCTTCTTTCTATTTTAGTAAAATAGCACTATTAAATAAGTAAAGTTACTTTAAAAGGGAGTCTTTTAATAAATAAATTAAACTAATAACTAATAATACCTTATTATTATTATAAGTCCTTTTCTATATTTCTTATTAGATAGTATTTTTAGGAGTTAGTAAAGCTATAGTTAGTCTTTATAGCTTTAGTAGCTAAATCTTTAAAGGCCTTACTTTTATTTATTTCTAAAGAGAGTTTTCTAGCTTTAAATATAGTTTTTTATAATAAATAAAATAAATATTAGTATTTACTTAATAGTAAGGGCTTTCTTTATTAAAGTCTAACTCTATTAGTTATAGTAAAGTTTTCTTCTTTAGTATAATAATAGGGGTCTTAAATACTTTAAAAGCTATCTCTTCTTTTATAGTTAACCCTTATAAATCTATAGTTATTACTAACTACTAATTAGTGTTAGGAATAACTTATAAAGGGAAAATAGATACTAAAATATATATATAATAAAAATAATATAAAAAGGGTTTATTATTAATAATTCTTCTAAGCTAAGAGCTAAGCTTATAAAGTGAGAAAAAGGTGGTGTTGTAGCTACGCGTGCGGTCGGCAGTGCAGCCAATCAGGCCGCGTGCATCGTTGTGGCGGACCCACCCGGTCGCCCACACACGCTGCGCCCGGCGTTTTGCCTGCACCGAGGTTTTGCCGTTGAGAGCAATTCCAACAGCTTTATAAGAAGCTTATATTAGCTTTAATTTACTTACTTATTAATACTATTATAAATACTATAAATATTTATTAATAAGTATTATAATAAAAATATATATTTACTAATAAAGCTATATTTTTTATATAAAGCTATAATAAGTTAACTATAGGTAACTTTTTTATTTATTTATATGAAAAAAAATAAATATAAATAATAATAGTAGCTTAATACTTATTAGCTTTATATTACTTTTATATTATCTTTTACTTT